>WBNH01012057.1:344056-404372 GCA_013401255.1 Urocolius indicus | reverse complement strand
CCTTCTCAAGTACGTTATTCACAGAGGTGTTACCTCCATCACTCATTGGCTAGGCCCTGCATCAGGTGCAGGGTCCAGCTAAAAACTGACTGGCCCTACCCTGTTAGAGGTAGCTTCTGGCAACTCTCTTTGTTTAAAGAAGCCACCTCTTTAGCCACTGTGCTACTGAAAAACCTGGCCCAGGCAAAACCACAACACTGTCTCAAGATTAAGAGTGGTATAGGGGCACATAACTTTAAAAAAAAATCCCAAGAATTCACTTACCTACAGTAGCACTGCTACCAGTGCTTGGAAATCTCAGGCATTTTAAATGTAGCTGCAAAAAGAACAAATATGCTCAAGAGATGATGAAATATCAGCATACTTTTGTGATAAGTTATTGATTACAGAACCAGAAATGATACCACAATACCACTTACTGACCTGATTTCCTTGGTGGTAAAGGGTAATTATAACTATTTTTTCCCTTTAGGGTGAAAAATCACATTATGAGGTTCTGTAAAAGTATGTGAAAACGCTGTGGTGAAAAAAAAAGTGACAACTATCTAATTATCTCATCATGGCATAGGAACCTGTAAATAAACAGCTTCTAGGATATATAGTAGAATACAGCATCACTGGTATCTTTGAAAATAAAGTATTTCAGGGTTATTACCTGCTGCAATCAAATAAGCACCTACTCACTAAATCAAAGCAAACTCCTAAATGACAAATGTTTCTAGGAGAAAACAAGAGGAAATAAAGATGATCGTTTTGTTTCACATTTAGGTTTGAAGTTCCAGCACTCTAATTAAGACTTATTCTAGTCTTGTCTAGTTAGACAAAAAGCTGCAACTTTTTAAAACTGAGATCAAAGCTCAGTGATAGAACCACTAAATAAACTGTGGTTGTCACATTTAGAAAGGCGAGCCAAAGGACATGCATGTGAGATGGCAAGCTTTCTTCTCCAAGTAGCCTGATGCAGGGGAAAAAAAAAAAGTTGAATAGGTTACAATAGTAGCCTTCCTGCACTTTAAAAGTGGGGGCAGTGAAATTTCAGGTTCACTCGTATCTTCATGTGGCAATACTTTGGCTAGACTGCGACGCACTTTATGATCTGACTATGAATACTTAAATAGAAAATATGCCACTGTAATAAGCCCCCACAGTAAAAAAAAATTAATATTAATGCAATGAAAAAATTGTTCTCCCCTTTGAACCCAGTGAGGACTGCAAAGACTGTGATTATTAACGAATTCAGCTGGTTTCAAAATTGACCTTAACCTGGAAAAAGCTAGGCAGAAGCATAGGGAAAAATGATTAAAAATTCAATGCAGCATTTCATGGCGTTGGTAACCTGGGACTGGGGTACTCAAGAGGTACTGACAGCTTGCATTTCAAAGCTGATTTGTAAAGTTGCCAACAGGTCAGTAATCAGTAACTTTACAGAGCATGCAGCTGACACAGAAAGCCAAAAAGGAACAACAAAAGACATAATTGGATCTTAGGACCCAAAAGATGCCATGAATGCATTCGTTTTTGGCACTATGTCTGCTGCATGTTGCGACAAGATATGGTTATAATGAAGGTGATTTGCATATTTTTCATGAAGTTTGGATGCACTGAATTATAAAAATAACCCCTTAACATGAAACTGTTTCACTGGCACTTGGAAATCTCATTTGAAACAATGACAGAATCACAGAAGTTAGTGATGAAAACAAAAACAACAACAACCAAAAAAAAGTCTGTTAGGTCATCATAAACATCTGCCTTCAAATGTTGTATTGTTTCTTTCGGTTTATCTAAAAGTCTTTTGTAGAAATTTAAATGGCTCCAGTAAATAAGGATTACATCAGATCCAGAGAGAAACTTTTTAGCAGTCTAATGACATTCACGCTTGCCAAAGGAAAGAAACAATAAAGGAAATCACCAAAATAACGACAGACAACTTAAAGCTACACAGCACTTAAATCTTCAGACCAAAATGGCAAAGTTCTTACCCAGCTGCTGCTGATTTCAGAAAGATACAAGAATTGGAAAGGACTAAGCATATTGTATCAGAGCCTATTGAGTAAAACTCCTTCCCTTTAATGTCTCCTTGTCCTTCCTCTCACCACTTGTTATCAGCCCTGAAGACTAGGTATGGTAATTCACATGAAAAAGTTTCCATGTTGATGACCGTGAACAAAGCTGCATCCCATATCACATTGCACTGGGCTTTGCCCTCTCGTGTATTTACCTGGTGTTTTTGTTTAACATGAGAACTGCCAGCTCTACCACATTCTTTCTTTGGGTGATACTGTTCCAGACTTCCAGACACTGAACTCCTGGAAGCACTGTGTAGACACAGCTTACAGAGACCTGAACTGGGCATGTGCTGCCATCAGATACTGGCTGTTGGACAGGGCAGGGGACAACACAGGCAACTCTTCCCAGGCCTCTGTCTCAGCAGCAACTGTGCAATTAGCAGTTGGGGCTCACATGAGGCTTGAGGTTCATCACTTTCCCCTCACAGGACAGGTGACTAGAGGCCTCTGGTTCCCCCTGAAGTGTGTCTGTAGGGACCAAACTTGTGTGTGAGCAGTGATGCAATTCTCTCGGGTGGTCTGTCTTTCAGTGTGCTCAGTTTAGATAACCCATTGTGACAATCAACCTTTCAGTGCCACCAGCAGCAAGTCAGCCCTGCCACAATGAAGAAGATCCTTGCCCCATGCTCTGTACAGATGCCTCTAACTAGCCCAGGGACAAAAGCTATCCATTGAGAAGGCAAAACAAGGAGGGGCATTTGCAGCACACCAGATACCCTCGTGGATCAGATTAAGAACAAACAATGTATCTGTTGCGTTCATAACAGACCCGGATCTTAAAGTTTTCTTGTTTCTCTGGCTGTGGTACTCTTGACTAATCTTTTCATTCTTCTTGAGAATTCTTGTTTCTCCTGTTCCTGGTCTTTCTGACATTCATTTTGTAAATATCTGCCTATCTATAGCTATCATTTATTTCCACTAGGATGTTATAGCTGTATATTTGCTGTATATACTTCCAAGAGAAAAAAGTATAAACATTAACATAGAAGTGCACGTTCCTCTAGTATTTTGTCATTATTTCACACTTTTCAACACACTTGTAGTAAATATGTGCCAGTTTGAGGATTAAATAATTTAATTTTAGTGATTCTTTAAAAAATTCTGATTTTCTACAGGTTCCCTGCAGGAATTAAACTATGAGTATACAAAATTTGGACGTTTAATCAGTCTAAGAATTTGTGGATTCTCATTTATTAGAACAGTAGGCTTCTTTAACAGGGCTTTGGAACAAGTGATGGTCAGTTTTGGATGCAACAAAACACCGGCTGGTGACCTACTGCTGTGGGCATCCTACTCTTAGGACATTATAATATTATGCCATAGTATTAGCCCTGAATTTTTCTATATGTGCACCTCAGATGCAGCTTCTGTTTTTTGCTCTGCCAGGCAGTTTGCAGCAGAAATGAAGGACTCATGTAAAAAGAGATGAATGTCAGAAATCATCCATGGTGACGTGGAAACAAGTTTCCTCTATGTTTTTCTAAAATACTGTTGTTTTTTCAGAAGGTATGGGAGGGGAAAAACAAGGAAAGGGATAAGGAGGAATCTGTATAATCTTCCATGGTGGTAATCTGAATGGTACCAGGGCTTGATGTGGTTATAACAATATGAAGTGTCATGAAGAGTATATAAGTAATACAGTTCTGTCATTACAATGCCAGACTCCCTCTTCTGTCCTCTCCAACTCATTCTGAATGCAAATTTATTCATACCAAGCTCTTGTGAAAGAAGAACGTGATTTATTTTTGAATATATAAGTGCCAAACCTCAGAGATAGAAGAGATATTACACAAAATATGGTCAGAGGATATAGCTATAATTAGTGAGTGTGGTGGTGTGACCCTGGCTGGATGCCAGGTGCCAACCATGCCACTCCGTCACCCTCCACCTCAGCAAGCCAGGGAAGAGAGAAAATAAGACAGGAATCTTATGGGTTGAGATAAAAGCAGTTTAATAAAGAAATAGCAAAGCCACACGTGTGAGAAGCAAAGCAATGCAAACCAAGCTGTTCTTCTCTACTTCCCAGCAATGTCCGGCCACCTCCTAGAAGCCAGGCTTCAGTACACATAACTGTTGCTTTGAAAGGCGAAAGTGAACCATGCCTCCACCTTCCTGCTCCTCTCCTCAAGTTTATATTGCTGAGCTGATGTCATATGGTGTCGAATATCTCCTTGGTCAGCCTGGGTCAGCTGTCCTGGCTGTGGCCCTTCCCAGGATACTGCCCACCCACAGATACTTGACGCTGCATGAACAGTAGCCAAAACATAGATGTGCTATTAATACACATCTTTAGCTACCAACAGAAGGGACAGCACTACTAAGGGCTGCTGTGGAAAATCACCACCACCTCAGACCCAATACAGTGAGGGAAAAATAAAGGAAACCAAACCCAATCTTCTATTGGTGAAATCTTCCTATCATTAGGAACCTTGTACTTTCATAAGTGATATACTTAGGCTTAGGCATTGAATATATTGCAATTTCTGGAGCAGCTGGTTAATGAACCCAGTGCAAACACTGAGATGAAGGTACTTAAATCTATTAAAACTTGGTCTTAATTGAACAGGTCATTGAACCAGTTTGGATCTAAGGTAAATAATATCTCAATCTAGACACATTCTTCCAGGTCAGAAGGCTATTTGTTGACACAAAAGGAATGGGAGGTCTGGTAGCAACCTGCTCCCAGGTGTGACACATAATTTGCAATGACTTTTTAGTCCTTTCTACCAGCATTTGGCAGGAAGGCATGCTGTGATGTGCATGCATGCATGGCTAACTTGGCCACCTAGGGGATGTGCACATCATGTCAGGTGCTCAGTGAAAGAGGGAAGACTCCACAAGAGACTTTCTCTGCTTGTCCTGCATCACTCCGTTCTGTAACTAAATAAGCTGATGACCTACCTCTCCCATTTTAAAAACTGTTAATAATCTGTTCTTTCACAAACATGTTCACACACACACAAATGAACACAATTATGTAAAAACATGGGGAAAAGTCCAAGCTCACAAACCCTTCATTGTTTTAAAAAGTGCATTGATGTTGGTAAGAAACTATAGTGTTATCTATTGCATCATTTCCAAAACCAGATAAACTCAGAGAAATTAATAGTTGAGGGTATTAAAAATCTCATACTCCCACATAATAAAATTCCTATAAAATAGAAACAAATGCACAATTCCTCTTCTACTCTGACCCTATATCAATACTATCAGACTGATTTTTCAAAAGTACTTAGTTCTTGCAGCTCTGTAATATTTCAACAGGAATTCTTCATGATGAGTGCTTCAAAAAAAAAAAGAGAGAAAGGGTTTTATTTTCCACAATTATTTCAAATTAGTGCACTTCTTTGAAAGAGAATGTGAAAATTATTTATGTGCAAATTGGTGTCATGTATTGATCAACCATCAAGTCATATATGCAATTTTACTATTATTTGATATTATATTTACTCATTAAACACCAGATAAATGATTCCAAAGAAATATCACTTATCATGTTTTAGCAAAATAGCAAATGGCAAATTGATGACTAGATATTTCTCAGTTAAATGCATCCATTAAAAGAAAATATTTGGGAAAGATCCATCTCACCTAATTTTTAGCTATCTGAAAGTTGGGTTCTTAGCCTAAGCTGCTAACTTAAGTTCCTCTACAACAACGGAGAGAGATTCCAATAGGGAACAATTCATCCAGACTGTCTCAAATACCTTTCTTAGAATGGGATGAACTGCCACTTAGGAGAACCTATCGTTCTACATTTACTAGAAGGGGAACTTGAACAAATAGATTAAGCCTTTAACTTTAGATGGCTGAAAGTAGTGAAGATGAATTCTACTCTAAATCAATATAATACAAATAATATGTAAAAGCCACAATGCACAGGTCAGAGTTAAAGCAGTTGGGATGAAATATCTATTTTCTTTTTCTTGGTAAGGAGCAGGTAGGAGTTGTGCATGCCAGGAAACGTCAAGATTTGCAAGAACTCTCAACTATTAAATTCCTTCCTTTTGATTTCCGTATTTGATAGATTAAATTAACTTCATTTTAATTCTTATAATTTTATAACTGTTTATTCCTATTGCCATATTAACTGTTCAGCACTAAAACAACAAGCGTAAAGTCTTAATATCTCTTATAAAACCCCGCCTTAATTTGATGAAAAATGAAGGTTTGTATGGAACAGGGAGATTTAAACTCATTATCATCACTTTTAATGTCTTCTATGTAATAGTTCACTCTATGTGGAAACTACCAGTCTTAAAAGTATTACTCTGTTCACTCTAAATGTAACTCTGAAGTACCAGCTACTGTTTATTCAGCAATCACATCTGTGTGTGTGTTTCAAATAGACTAACTATACCTAGTTATACACTAGAATAGACTGAACATCCTCTTTGGAAGATTTGTTGTAAATTGAAATTCTGACCATTGAGAAACGTCACAAAAGCTGCTTGAAGAGGAACTTCTTAAACGAACTAGGAGGATCCAGAGAATACTCACAGCAGCAAGAGCAACACTGCTCTATGTGGCAAACTGAGATGATGATGATATAAACCAGTGAAAGCAGGTATTTGTTAATTCTGTAGGTATAGTGGAAGAAATTGATAGAAAGCCTTGTTAAATCCTACTAAAATCACAGTCTCTGAAGACAGAAAACACATCTTTGATTACTTACTCTTGTTCTCTCATTACAGGTCAGCAGAAATTGTTTCCACCCATTGTGTATATTTTTTTTTTTTTTTTACCTGATGCGAAGAAGCAGGTGGAGGAGGCATGGAGGTGGCAGGCACTTTGCAGCCTGAGACAGGCTGGGCAGTACCTCTTGTGTAACCAAATGCCTTTAAAGGGACACTCCCTGGCATGCATGTGGAGCATCACTATACTGTCCCAGGGAGGTCAGAGTAAAAGAATTTTGGGACAGTACCACCAGTATCATTACAAAGGAAAAGTTAGTTGTCAGGGGGAGTCAACATGGGTTCACCAAGGGGAAATCCTGTTTGACCAACCTGATAGCCTTCTGTGAGAGCATAACTGTCTGGCTATATGTAGGGAGAGCAGCAGATGTTATTTACCTTAACTTAAGCAAGGGTTTTGACATGGCCTCCCACAACATCTTCATCAGAAAGCTCAAGCAGTATGGCTTGGATGGGCGGATAGTGGAGTGGATCAAGAACTGGCTGAATGACAGAACCCAAAGGGTTCACAGTAAAATAGAGGTTTTTGTGTTGAAGTGGAACTTTTTGTGTTCCAGCTTCATCCTATTCCCCCTTGTCCTGTTGCTAGATACAACAGAAAAAAGGGATGTCCCAACCTCCTGACATTCACCATTTATATACCTATAAATATTCTCCAGGCTAAACAGCCCCAGTTCCCTCAGTGTTTCCTGATAAGGAAGATGCTCCAGTCTCCTGATCATCCTGATGGCCCTGTGCTGGACTCTCTCCAGAAGTTCCTTGTCCTTCATCTGGGGAGCCCAGAACTGGACACAGGGCAGAGTAGAAGGGTCAAATATGAGTTGCTCCACTCAGGAGCTTCACTCCAATATAAGATGAAAATCTTTGACCTGTTTTATGTAGAAGGACCATACAAGATGATTTAATGGTCCCTGATGGCTTAAAAATCTATGGAACTGCCGAACAACTTCTTCAAGGCCACAGACTGAGTGACTGTGAGTTACTGAATTGTACATATTAACAGGAAACAACTGTACAAATACTATGTTCTCCTCTAGCAGTATAAGTACCAAAAATTCATCAGGAAATTATTTATTAGGAAAGAGTTCTTGGGTTATTATACTACTTTTGTATTACAATACACTATTTTAGGAGGCATTGTTCTTATCAAGCAAGCCTACTGGTTCATCTGTAATATTAAAATTTTGTTCAATCCACCTCATTAAAATAGTTTCAACTTTACTTAAAGAACATTTGTCCACCATAAGACATAACAAAGTTAATATCTGGATGGATAATCCCACTGTTCAATTTGCACATGTAGGTGAAAACAAAGCACTGTAGTCCTCTTTAAGAGTAAACATCTTCAGTAATTTTATGGGAAAGCATGGTCCCTAATATCCTGGACAGCCAAATGTTCTGACAGTGTCAGGCTTCTAAAAAGGTCACCATGAGAAAGAAAAGTACTGTTTAGTAAAAGAATAAAATAGTTCAGAAAATACAGATCAGCATTTTTACTTTTAATCTTTCTTTATGAGAGCATGACATTGATCACTAAACATACACTATGTTTTACAAAAAAATCCTCACAAAGAACATCGCTTGTCTACTTTGAAGGACTATGTTGAGTCAAGTCTTGAATTGTATAATCAACTTGCAATTATTCTTGCTGTATTGTCTCACAGTCTCCTAAAAAATCACTCGTATGTTCACTTTATAATATGTATATTTAACACAGTTTAACCTAGGTGAATCTTTACAGATGTTTGCCCCTATTTTCAAAACTTAAAAAAGAGACCGGCATCAGAAGGTATTGTTAATCAATCCCCTGATGTACCATATTATGTCAGTTCTGCTTTCAGATGGAGTTTTTCATACTGTCAGTACACCTTCTTATTTTACCTGCAACATACAGCTGTATGGCCATGATCTTCCATTTGCTGTTATTCATTATCTAGATACTCTATGTTGGTACATGCTCACTGAAAAGTTTGGTTAACAGAAATATTCTGTCACCATTGGAGAACCAGTTCTCGAAGAAGAAATAACACTCAAACCACCTTGCAAACAGCCTGCTCAAGCTCACCTATGTTTGAAATCTGTCCTTCTCTGAGGCTGACATCATGCAATCTTTTGCAGAGGGCACAGGTGTCATCTGAGTGTTGAAATAGACCTGCTACAGAGACCATAGCCTCTATTTGTCTGTTAAGTGACAGATTGCTATTCAAAGCTGTCAAAACAACACTGTGTCTGAGATTCACAGCCTGTGTTGAGAGGACATGGTCTATGGTCCTCCCTCCACACACATTAACAGTATATTAACTTTAGAAATAAAATATAGCTTTTCAAGTCATAGAAGGCAAGATGTTTTATTAGGTCCAGTGATTAGTTTTAAGTCATGATTAGTTTTCTAGACTGTACAGAAAGAGATATCATAATGAAGTTGCCATCTTTCTAGTTTTTTACAGACAGTTGTCACAGAAATGGCAGCAGGAATTGTTCCAAAAGAGACGATAACTTTCCACAGAGAGGTGAATGCCAATGAGACAAACAAGATTCATTTACTTGGGATTTGAGCTCAGTAAGTGTTGCTAACGTTTTATAAGGGTTTCACCGGAGCATGGTCTCATTAGTACCCCATTCTCAGTCCTTCCTGAGCTCATATCTCTGCAACTGCTGTGTAGGACCTCCGTCAATAGCCTTACCAGACTTCATGTTTTCAGTCAAATCATTAGATAGGGAATTTTTATTAATACATTGTTAAATATTTTTAGTATCTAACAATTATTAAGTTATTTTTTAAAAAAATGATATGCATGTAAAATTCCTTCGATGTTCCATTACCAACACTGAGACAGGCCAAGCCTGATCTCAGAAGGTTAGTTGCCCGATCCATTTAAAGTTTCTGGGTGAAAGTGGGGGTAAACCAATGAAGATAGATGCCAGTCCTTGTTATTTGCAATTGAGCAGAAGACAGGATGCCATCAGAGAAGCTAATGGTCCGTTAGCTACCTTGTGAGGGCCAGACAGGGGACAGGAGAATATGGACATGCCAGAGATGGTGGGTGTAGTGGGGAGGGAAAATGCATTCGGAAACAGGACAGCAAATTGAGTGAGACTAATGTAGGGACCGAGAGGGAAGCAGAGGAGGAGCAGACAAGCGTGAAGATGAGAACACAAGAGTCAGAGTACAGGCAAATGTGCTATAACAGAGAAGAAATTGCCAAGTAGGAAATTGTGAGAAGGAGAGGAAGTATGGAGATCAAGCAAATGCCAAGTCATGTGAGCTATGTGAAAACATGTAAAGAAAATGTAAGCAGGTAGTTTCTTCCCCAGCAAGGACAGAGGAATCTGAATCTGAGGATTCCCAGTAGATAGAATGTTTTGGGCCAATGAGCTGAGAGTTTGCATTTCTGCAGGAGTCTTTAAGTTTAAAATGAGAGCCTGTAAAAATGCCACAGACAGGGAAGAGAAGATGGAAGAAAGAAGGAAATGGGAGTTTCTCACTAATGCTAAAAAGAAGAGAAAAGGGGACAAAAGAAAGTTTGATTTAGATACAAAATAAGAAGCCCCTAGTGATTTTAGGCAGACACGAATACAAGGGTTCACACTCATTGTTTTCAAAACTATGGCAAAACAATGGATATGGCAAAACTACATTGTCATTAACATTAATGACTATTTTGGAAGTTTATTTTTTACAGTTAAGCCATTGTTCTGAGAACTGGAATATCCAGGCTTTGTTTCAGAGCTAAAATTACAATATATAAACCAACATAAAGCAACTAAGTAATTGCCATTGTTGTCTTTCTAGAAGGAGCTCACGAAAGATGTATGTCTTTACACAAGATAGTTGTTAATTAAATTAGTCCAGATGCATTTCTAAGGTTAGACAGTCTTCTTCGTTCTGTTACATGAGAAAAATCATTTCTAGGATCCTTCTCTGGAGTTTTGGAGATCCAATGGTGTCAAAGTGCTAATATTGTACAGTCCAGTGGCTGCCAAGATTTATCTTTTAAAGGTTTGCCAGTGTCATAGTGTAGTGCTATTTTACAGTCCAGCAGCTTCCAAGGTTTATCTTTTTGTAGAAACCCATATAAAAGTTACAACATCTTGGACAGTTTTGATAGGAAACATCCATAATCACTGAAAGATTGAAAAGTATTTGAAGTTGGGCACACTAATAATTTTCATTGCTTTCACAGCAGGTGTCACCTTTTACTTTGTAAATGCATCATGTCAGAGTCTCCCAAGAAGGGAGACAAAACTTCTAGACTGATGGAGAGCATTGAATATGGTCTTGGGCAGATGGTTTGGAAAAAGCTTTCTTGTTTTCATTACTTTTTCAGTTTTGGTCTGCATGTTAAAAACATTAAAGTTGCTACAGAAATCCTGCCTAAATAGTGAGCCTTTTTGTGAGAAGAAGGGAAGTCCTAAACACCCCTACTCTTCCTCCATGGCACCATGAGTCATGTAGAAACCTGACTGAAGGCCACTACATCTTCCTCTGCAAAGGAGAGACAAGAATCATGAAGATGTTGGATGGTGGATGACTTTATTGACATGGTTTAATAGAATAATTTCATCTACTATAACCTGTCCACAGTAATTTTTTTTTCAAGGTTTGTATCAGATTGAATAGAGGATGCCATAGTATGTGTTTTTCTTCATACATCTGCTTCATCCATTTCATTCTTGTAAGCTTTTTTGCTATGTCTTAACTTTTATGCTAAGCTTGAAGCAAAAGCTTCACAAATATTAGCTGAGCAGAGAAGAAAGAGGAGCTTGTGGACCACGTGTCAATTAAAAATACCAGACACCAAAATAGTCTTGTTTAAGGCATAGATTGATGAAAACCCTCACTGAAATCAGTCCACAGACAATAAAAAAAAATTATATTTACCTTCTGAAAGTTGAGAAAAAACAAAACAAAGACAAAAGAGGTGATATAATTGGAAATTATCAGAAATCTCTATACACTTTTGTAGCAAAATTTTCACCTAATTTTCACTTTCAGATTCCTACAAAGTCTGTAATCTCAAGCTTGAGGTTGGCTTTAGATGCCACCTTTCTGCTATCGGTGAAAGGAGGCATGCCAAAGAAGGATCAGTGTTAACATGGCGTGAGCAGAACTTACTGAATCTGCCTGGTCATTAGTGCAACAAGAAGGTGGCCAGTTGTAGAATCAATGTCAAGTTAGATGCTCTCCAAGGGTCAGCAGTACAAGATATTGAGACATGCAACGGGGATCACTCCCTCTGTTTCAAGCAACTAAAAATGACCATGAAGAAAATGAATAGTCCGAGACACTTTTGCAATAAGGCAAGATATGTATTATTGTTTGAACTTTGTGCCTCAAATTGTATGTAGAAGTCATCATCATTGTAGAAGACAGATATCCTTGAAGGAAAGATTTAATCTCAAAAATATATGGGTTGGTTTGTCCTAAGTCCTCAGCACTTCAGCAGTAGTCTTTCTTATTTACCCGTTGTCCATTAGTTTCTACTAATTCAGTCTGTATGAAATCCGTTTCTTTGAAGTTTGTTGCCAACTCATTAAATGTTCCAAACTTTCCAGTACATGGATTTATGAGCAATTAAATGTTTCTCAGACTCAGTATTCGGGAAATATAGCTCATTATCTGCTGCAAAGGCATTTGGCCAATTTAAGAAAATTCTTCAATAGAAAATTTGTTGTTTCCTAACAATGTTGCCCAGTCATTTCCTTTTTAGTTATTTTATCCTGAACACTTTTTTTTCATACCCTACAATAGCTCTTATCTGAGCAGCTATTCCATTGAAAAAAATTGTTACATTTTACGTAGGTGTCTTCAAATAGTAAATTTACCGAGTGCATCTAATGGTTCTGATATAATAGATGAAAAAAATCCGTTGTCTGAGTGCAGGTCTTGAGACATATATTCAGACAAATGTTTTACCTTATTGCCCTTTTCTCCTTACTTCGGGCAATATGTACACAGTATATTCATGTTAACATATTTTCTCAAAAATCCAAGGTCCTGCAGTTCTTTCTGCCAACTCTGCCATTTGTTTGAAATCTCTATTCTTAAATGGCAATTTTCGTTTCAGACCTAAAAGAAATGGATCTGAGTGTGCCACTATATAAAAAGTTAGATTTTCTGAACCTTTCATCTTTTACCCCTTGGATAATTTTCCCACTTGTGCTAAAGTAGTGTCATTTCTATTGAAAGACTACTCCTTTGAAATTTGTCACTGCGTGGTTCTCCAAACTTTATTAGCACTTTCTAACAGTACCTTTTATTTACTGGACAATTCTTAAGTGCTTTAAGTAGCTACTGCTGTAGCAAAGCAATCCCATAAGCGGTTTTGAAAGATTTATTGTATGAGTGCAATTTTTTATGAATGGACTTGATGCTCAGACTATGTTCAACACTGTTTGCAAAAGCAGCACAAAGAGGAGTATCTGAGTTAAGGTCTGCAGGAAAGCATTTAAAATAATGCTGGAGTCCAGCCAGAGGCCAGATCTCAGCTCCCTGATTTGAGCAAAAGATCAAGTTGTAGTGCAGGGCAAATCAAATGTACTTACCTGATCAAGTACAAATCTCAGTAAAGTTATTCATACACTTAAGTCTTTGCAGTTTCAGTTCCCATTCATGGTGAATATATTTAATGTGCTTATGGTAATGGGTTCTTGAGGCTAGCTTTTGGTAGCGAGTGGCCACAGGGATGGCTTCTTTAAAACAAAAAATCTGCTAGAATCTTTTACCCTGTATCTTATAGAGCCAGTGCCATTCGCCTCTGAGATGGACCCACCTCTGGCCAAGGCTGAGACAATAAGAAATGGAGGTGATGCCTCTGTGATAACATATTGGAGAAGGGGAAGAAGTTGCTGCACAGATGCAAAACTACATCAGCAGAAGAGAGTGTGAATCTCTGCAGACACCAAGGTCAGTGAAGGAGGAGATGCCCAGGCACCAAAGGAGAGATTCCTCTGCAAAATGTGGTGCAGCTCATGGTAAGGCAGGCCCTACCGCTGCAGGCACGGAGATCCACAGGGGATCATAGATCCACCTGCAGTCCATGAAGGACCACATAGCAGAACAGGTGGATGCTTGAAGGAGGCTGTGACCCCATGGGAAGCCCACGCTGAAGCACGCTCCTGGCAGGCACTGCAAACTCATGGAGAGAGGAGACCATTCTGAACCAAATTTGCTGTCAGAACTTATGACTCTATGGGGCATCCACATTAGAGACCCAGTTCATGAAGAACTGGATGAGATCCACACTGGAGCAGTTTGTGGAGGACTATCTTCCGTGGCAGGGACACCACACTGTAGCAGTGGGAAATGTGAGGAAGCCTCACGCTGAGAGGAAGCAGCAGCAAAGTCCATCTGTAGTGAATGGACTATAACCCCCATCCCCTGTGACACTGATGGGTAGGAGGTGGAAACTCAGGAAGAACAGAGGAGTGGGGAGAGGTATTTTAAGATTCAGGTTTTATTTCTCATTTGCCTACTCCATTTTGATTGCTCATTAATAAATCAAACTATTTCTCCCCAAGTTGAGTCTGTTTTGCCCATGACACGAATTGCTGAGTGATCTTTCTGTCTTTATCTTGACTCACAAGTCCTTTGCTCTATTTTTCTCTCCCATGTCCAGTTCACAAGGGGGAGTGATAGAATGACTCGGTGGGCACCTGGCACCTAGCCAGGGTTAAGCCACCACACTTATGCACAATTCTAGGTAAAAATCTCAGACACCTTCAGAAAAAAAGGCAAAAAATACACAAACTTCTCTTTGTCTTAAAACAACTCACCATTAAACCATTTATTAAACTTTTTTTTTTACTGCTTCATGAACAAAACTTCTTGTTTTTAAGGTTTACTCTTTGTAATCCTTATTCTAATGTCTCAATCTTCTTTAGAAATCTGGTAAAAAATGTCATTGTAAATGTTCCCAGAATATGTTTTAGCCTGTTGACTAGTACCTACATTTTAACTCCTTCCAGCACTATCCAAGACCACCTTAGGTTTCCCCAGAGCAATTGTTATCTGTATGCAAGTTATAATCTCTCAATTAAAAACATCAAATCTTTCATCTCATCAGGGTTACATTGTGCACAGGCAACTCACCACTCTTACATTTAAATTTAAGAAAAAAGAGAGAGGAAAATAGAACATAAGTTAGTCTATTTACAGGAAAGTTAAATGTCTGTAAGAAAAAAAAAATACTACTCACTTTCTCAATTCCATTTTCAAAAACATTAAGGGTTTCACAGTTTATTGTCCTTCTCTAGATGAGATAAAGCACCTTCCCTCCATCAGAAGCAGCTCCTAGCTCTGAAAGTTGTTGATAGGCAGTATTAGCAACATTTTACAACACTGAGTTGTAAAATGCTGTCATATACATACCATATATGTCAGGTGTACTTATATCATCTAGATCTATAGAAGTATAGATGTATGCACAAAATATGTACATTATGTGTATATATATGCACATATATGCTGAAAGTAAAGAACATTGAATGATCATGAATGATTTCCTAGTCCTCTGCAGCATGCATAATAGAGGGTACAACCAGCAGCTTTTAAGCATTTCTGTTATAGAGAAAATAGTATTCTGTATATAAAATATTCCCCTTTAAGGTTGATTTTCTTAACAGCCCTTTTCACTCAAAACTCCTTGCCTCACAGTAAGATCTTTCAGTTTCTGTTCAGATTAAAGAAATGAACCAGTGAAAGAAGAAACAAAATGCACCTCTACACAGCCCATCTATTCATGTAACACATACACCACACACAAGCACTGTCAACAGCCTGGCATCCTGTCCCACACACTTCTATCGTGCAATATGCATTAATAAAGAGTCCCTGTAAATGACAGCACCTAGTTAAAGCTCCCACATCAATTATGTTTTTAAAGGAATTTTGGTTTTTGTTCACTAATTGAATCCTTTGAAAGTATGTCAGAAAGGTGAGATACCTTTTTGCGTCTTTTCTCTTCTGACTCTTAATTACCCCTCCCTGAAAGGAAGAGACATCAAATAACAGAAAGATTATTATAGGAAACTTTCAATAGACCACTGAAATCCCTCATTACTAGAGATTTTTAAAGGACAACATTTTTACTTAAATTACCTAGGATAGATACAAGTTTGGGGAGTGCAAAGGAATAACCACTGGCAGAGCAGTGCCTGTTTGATGACAGATGCAAGCTCAGGAGCCACCCACATGCCTCTGCCATCACAGGAAAATTCAGTCTAAAAAGCTAAAAAGCTTCTTCTCAACCTACTGTTGGGCCTCTCACTCCTTTTATGATTTTTTTCTCCTACCATGACAGTCTTAATAGTAACCCTTTTGATGCATATGAAGCAAAAATGGCCCAGATTAGCTCTAACTGCTGTGCTCCAAAGGGCTTAGTATACAGGAACCTGATTTGTGCAGAGAAAACTTTATCCTTCGCTGCACAAAGCAAAATGTAGTAAGAAATTTAGTGTTTTCATTCATTATGCAGACATGCAGTACTCTGAAAACCATGTTCACTGCAATATGAGCACCTAAATAATGTAATTACGTCAATGCTTACCAAAGAATAATTATAGCACAAGTCAATTTTCTGCATCACTCTGTCATTGCATCCTATACCTTTTGGTGATCTGCATAAGTTTCAGCTTTATTGTATTTGGCTGCTAAGCCTTCTTGAACAATTACACAGTTCAGTTATTTTAAGTAAAATAGATTTGTCACATTTCTCTCTCTCTCTTTGGTGTTGGTGAACAATGGCAGGTGCACAAAGCAAGAAACTGCTTCAGACTCCAACTTGGCTCCACACAGAACACATGGAATGAAAATCGAATGACAGAGGCAGATGCCACAGAGGTAACATCCTCTTTCCTTTATCATTTCATCTCATTCCTCAAGGCAGCCAATCTCCTATCCCCTCTACGCCACTGACAGTAATCCTGTGCGAAGCAGTGTCACCATATAACCATTAAAGGGAAGCAGCAGTAGCAATAATACTCAAGGTGCCTTTCCTATCTTTCCTTTTAAAAAGATCAGACTTTGAGACATTCTGGGAAATAAGAATGGTTAGATGTGTTCTGTGAAATCACGTCTTTGTCGGAATAGAAAACATGCAGAGACAGAGCTACTGGCAACTGTTCTGATGAAACAAAATCATGCTGGCAATATTACAGAGAAAGACTACAGATAGCTATGTACATGTGTGCAAGCACACAAACAGATAATTGGGAGACCAGAACTATACTGGCTCTTCTTTTTTTTTTTTTTTTTTGAGAAAGTACGATATGAAAGGATAATGAGTGAAAACTCCAGACAAGTAGTCCCTATAAACCCCCACACCTGGTGAGCAGCAGCTCCCATCTGCCATCCTCCTTGCTTTTCTCAGTGCAGTTTTCTTTGTACAGAAATAAGGTACATTAGTGTCATCATCAGATCCAAGCACACTGTTGGGATTTAGATAATAATGCAACTGATCCCTCTCCGGATTGTCAACATGAATGTGTAGCACACTGATGCACAGACGTGCAGAGATAAGGCAAAGTCAGAAGCATGGGCAAAATGTGTACCTGAAGGGCAGAGACCTCCAGCCTGAGCCTTCCACGGGCTCCTATGAACAGTCGTATCCTGACAAATAACACACAATGCTCACCATGCTCAGACAGTCAAACTGTCAGGGGCACTATTGCTTTCAGTGCCGTGCAAAAGAGTGTATCACCAGCTTTTACCCCAACCCACCAGGCACTAGTTTACAGACTTTGCAGGTCTCACAAAATCCATTTGTATTTGACACTCCAGTGTCAAATTTTGTCTCTTGGGACAACTTACAAAAATCACCTTTCCCTAGATAAAATACCAGGATTGAACACTGGTCTCTATAAATATAGACCTCAACTGCTCGTGTATTTTCTTTGACAAGGATGGCTATTAAGGTGATAAGATCAGGACAGCTTATCTTGAACACATTAAATAACATATTTTCTGTCAACTGAAAACTATTTTCCATCCCTGTGGAATAGATTTAAGAAGATTCTAATTCCTATGAAAACACTGATGTGTACTTTTTTGAATCAGTTCGGAAATGGATCAGAGCAAAACCTTTCCACTAAACATTTTCCTCAAAAAGGCTCAGCCATATAGTTCACTCATGCTTAAAGATCTTTAACTACAATCAGAGAAGAGCCAAATGTCACCACTATACATTCAGTGTTTCTCTTAGATTTGAGAAGAACATTCTCAACAAGTCAATGACTATAAAGTTTCCTAACTTCCCCACTTAATATATAATTTATGTTTAATTATTTTCACATTGGGGGAAGATAACAAATACTCAGCTCTCCAGGTTATTTTGGACTATCAGTTTCAGAGGCAGCCAGACTCAGGACTGTCAACTAGCAAGTCAATCAAAATACCTACTTCCTTTAGGTACTGCCAAAGTTCAAATCCACTCAAAACGCTTGCTTGAAACACTGCTTAAACATGGAGGCAGGGGTTCCTGATGATCTCTTCTGCTTGGGTTTACCTTTTCCCAGTGGGCTGCATCTGCAGCATTGCTGCCACTGTCCTAGTTGTGACATGGCACTCTTCTGAAGGGTCTTGGGGAGAATAAAATGTACCAGTTCTCACCTGGTTTAAGGCTATGATTTCTATCATATATTTAGCATTTTTATGCATATTACAGTATTCCTGTACTTAAAGAAGACAAAACCAACAACAAAGAATCTGAGTAGAAGAAGATGAATCTCTGTCCCTTCTCTCTGAATGAGCTCACTCTTCTGATTTTTGAGCCCAGCTCCACATCTGACCATTCTCTGGACCCCTGACTCCTGCAGTCACGCTTCCACCATGTCACAGCGTCCACAAGAATCAGGAAGGTAGCTTATTCTCCTCTCAAATTTAATAAACTCTTGGTTAATACAGGTTTGTACAATTTTGATCCCATGGCAAGGGGAAAACAGAACCAAGGGAAAGCAGCTGGCAGAGTGGCCTGGGTCCCATGTGGACAGGAATACAGGGTTTGGAGCTCCACAGAAGCAGTAACTCTACAAGCAACTCTGTGCAACTCCCTGCAACTCCCTGCACAGTACATGACCCAGACAACCTGTTGGGTAATGCTGAGTGCTCTCTTTGTTGGGAAGTTCATGGCATCTAATTTAGTGGACTGTGTTTAACTGCTGAGTTTGGAAACATATTAAAGCAAAGCAAAGCTACAGGTAGGGACCCAAAAGCCTACAGCTTTGTTCTTAACCACATAACTGGTTCATATTCCAAGTCTCTTCTGGTCATTCAGCTGATAAGCAGAACCTGATACTTTTTGTTAATGAGTTTCTATTTTTATTTACCCTCTCTTCTTTAATTCCTTCTGTACCTTTCTCCAGTCATCCTTTTCACTCACAGTGATACTCAGCTTTATTTAGACAGCAAATGTACTGGATACCTCAGCTTTATGTTTTGTGGCATTTCAAGGTACCAGACAAATAAGATGTGACCTAGAAGCTACTTCTGAGGAGTTCTGTCACCTGCCTCTGTTTTTTGCAGTCAGAGAATCACACCATGGCTGAGGTCATCTGGTCTAAACCACTGCTCAAGCAAGGGCATCTAGAATGGGTTGCCCAGGACCGTGTCCAAACAGCTTTTGAATATTGCTGAGGATGGAGACTCCACAGCCTCTCTGGGCAGCCTATGCCAGTGTTCAGTTATCCTCACAGTAAAAAACTGTTTCCTGACGTCCAGAGGGAACCTCCTGTGTTTCAGTTTGGGCTCATTGGTTTGTATTCATCTGGTTCTGTCACTGAGCACCATTGAAAAAAGCCTGGCTTTGCCCTCTTTGCACTGTCCGTTTAGGTACCTATATACATTAATAAGATACCCCAAGCCTTCTCTTCTCTGGACTAAATAGTATTAGCCCTCTTTGCCTTTCCTCATATATGAAGTGCTCAAGTTCCTTAAACATCTTTGTGGCCCTTCACTGGACTCTCTGCAAAAGCTCTGTATCTTTTTTGGACTGGGAGCTCGGAATGGGGCACTGCACTGCAGGTAAGGCCTCACCAGTGATGAGTATAGAGGAAGAATCACCACTGTGATTGTTTATGCAGCCCTTGCTTTACTCATCTTAAAATTCTGGAATTATTTTCACATCTTCACCAGCTTAAACAATGACTTATCACATTATTCAGTGCAGTTCAGATAAGAATACAGGAGGATGGGCATACTGATCAGACTAATGTTCCATCTGTCAATCGCAAATGTCTATAAAAAAATAATAATGGGGTGGTCATACAGTTTTACTTCCCCCAAAAAGTCTCCTTACCTCCATAAAAGTATGGCTCAGAGAATTCCTAATGGGAACAGATGTCTCTATGTTTAATAGCTTTGGAGAAATTTTGTTCTTTTTTTTTTTTTTTTTCTGATTGCATTATTGCTTTATGTAAACTTTAAGCATCAGGAACATCCTGTATCAAGAAGTCCTTCAGGTGAAGTGTGGTAGATTACATCAACAGTATTTTCCATGTCTAAAAATAAGCTACTTTACCAGAGAGAGATAGCAGACTGGTCTGGCCAAATTTATCTTTAGTAAATCTTTTTCCCTCTTTAGGTTCCACTTACCTCCATGACTTCAATTTTTCCTTCCTTGAACTCAGACAAAAGTGCCTGTCTCTGTTAGATCACTTTTTCTGTCTGTATAAATGTAAGGGTTACATTTGCTATTCTTCAAACCTCTCTTACAATTATACTCTGATTAAAAATCTTTTACAGGCTGCATCATGAACAATCCCACTTCTGACCGCATCAGCTCTTTCTGAACACCAAGCAAATGCAGCTCTTTGAATTTTGCTTGCACCACGCATATAGTAACTTCAATTTCATCCTTATTGATAACTAGTTCTAAGAGTAGCAGAACTACTGAATCCTGGTCTTCTACCACTTTGTGAAGCCCAGTGTTAAGATCCCATGATCATTTTCTGATGTCTAATAGGTGCTGAAATCATGTTGCAGATTGGGTGCCTTAATAGGGCTCTTCAATTTTATCCAGTTATTTATTATCTTTGACAGTTCTATTCTCCATCCAAATGTAGCTGAAATCACCTGGTAGATTTGAAGGCTGTCTCACAGACAGCTGGAGTGAGGCACGGGACTTAGAGTTTGCAATGTTTAGGGTTTGGTGTTTTTTTGTTTTGCAAATGCACAACTGAGTTTTGACTGCTTTCACCAGGAATCCCTTCTATCATTACAAGATTTTTTCTTTTTCAGATTACAGACAATTATATTTGTGTCTTGTTAACAGTAGCACTGAAATGGTAGGCTTTTTGCAAAGGCTGAATTTTATAAATGCTGGGGTTAAAACCTGTAACATCTAATCTTAAAATGTTTATAATTAAAGAAAAAAAAATCCTGATTTATATCTTGCATACATGTCTGATCAAACATTAAGGTCATTACCTCACGGAATGAGTAAAAACAACAGATTTTAAAAAACATTCTGTTTGGTTAGAGCAACTACCTTATTTGTGTCAAACCTATATCAAACTTTATCTAATACTTAACTTTCCTAAAAGTTAGTCTATTTCTAAAGAATATATTGACAAGAACTCCTAGAAAACTGGTCTAATGCACACAAAAAGAGTATAATTATTAGAAATATTTAGTTTATTCCCTCTGTAGCTTTGCTAACCCAGCCACACTGGGTTATTTATGTGCCTGTCCTTGTGTTAAGGATAGGTTAATATGAAAGTACTCAACACACCATCTGCAAAGATAAAGTACTAGTGTGCCACAATGGTAGTCCTGCTAAGTATGCCAAAACAAACCCAATTTTACTCCTGTTCACATAGGATAGTGAGCAGATGATAGCTCCAAGTATTCAGCCTACATTTTGTTGTTAAAAGTGAAGTTTTATTCCTTGGTAAGTGACAAAGGCATTATTTGTGAGTTTTGAGTCATTATTTACGTATCACTGAAACTTAATCTTTCACCTAAAATGATAAAAGCTCATGATTATTTCTTCACTCAGCTTGTGTTATTTTTTAAATTCAAATTATTTCTATATCTTTGTGGAAAATTCCTCTATATCTGTGGGTGGAAGGAAGGAAGCTTGTTAAGTAATTCTGAATTCGTTTCAGCAAACTTCTCTTTTGCTACATAGAAGCATATTTATGTTTTTAATTAAAAAATAAAGAGCCTGTAAATTGCTGGTCAATTTTGCAATGTTCTGTCACCTTCCATTAGTGCAAATATAGAAGATATATTTCATAAAATAAATATATGGAGTGAGGCTTCATGTGGCAGGCTGATAGGCTCTCTCTTTTTGCAGTACCTAGCACAACATAGCTATAACTTAGCTGATGTCTCTCAGCTCTACAGTAATATAAATGTTAATAAATTCCACCAGTTAAAATGTGATGTTCAGAGAAGGATTACTAAACAGGTACTTGCATTAGCATTATCAAAGAGTTGTACCTATTTTATATAACTGATCAATCACTAAGCACAATAGGGAAAAGAACAATACACAGGGGAGTTGCGTGGCATTTTGCTGTTTTATACGTAGACTAGTAACTCAGATAGTATTCAGAAGAGACACAAAGATTATAATATAATCAGATTTGCTTTTTCAATGCTGTCACTGCTACTGGGTTAGGTGCACATCAGATCCATCCTTGGTCCTTCCTTGTCTCACACATGCCTTCCTGAGTGGCAGATGAGCTGCTCCATCCCCTCTGAGGTTAAATCCTGCAGATCCCTGACTCACAGCCCTGTCCCCAGCTGCAGCCAGCTACCCATACAACTGTGTCTCTGCAGCAAAACCCGCTGAATTTAATGCTTGAATGGGACCTTTTTTCAGTTTTTTCCGACTTCCCGTAGGGTATACAATGACTCAGAACAGCTATTTCAACACAAAAGTGCAACATGAAATGATAAAAAATGACCCAAAACTAGGAGCAAAGGAGTAAAGGTTATTTGATTGAAAACTTAAGTAGGTCTAACTCATGTCAGACACTATTCCTAGAAGATGGAAAGTCACTAGGACATAATACCAATCTCTATTCTTCTTCCCTCCTTTCTCTGTTCAGATGTGCAAAACCCCTCTGAGTAACTAAGCTCCTAGTTATTTCTCAGCAAGATACTCCTCAATGAAAACAATTGATTAAACACTTTTTTCTACCTTTTTCTCATCTTAAAATTTGTTTAAATCTGAAAAATTTACTACATGGTCTCTTTGCCATCTCCACAAAATCAATCTGAGTCAGTTCAAAAATCTAAAAAAATAGAATTTAAAAACTCCTGCAAAATAGAACTGTACATAGATGCTTATTCAGTCTGCTGAAAAGTGCCCTGATCTCATCACGGTCAGAAGTCAAGTATGATAAAAAGTTTGCTAGGTTAGGACAAATATCCACTGTTACAAATAGAAATTATCAAGGAACATTACTTCATACTTTTGCAATTACAGGATTTTTGTTTAAGAATGTAAAATGCAGGGATGTGAACTCACAAAGCATGGAACTCAGGATGTGGAAGAAATGTCTCATCCTATAAGATTTCTCGAAGTAAGGAGTGTCATCTTCTGCAAAGGCCATGAAAAATGAACAGAGGTTGGCAAAGATGAGAGCAGGATGCACAACTTTGAGTTGTTATTGAGAGGCCTAAATAGTATAATGCCAGAAAAAAATGTTTCAGTCTTTCTTTAGTTAGTAGCTCTGAAGTATCATTTACTAGCTGTGAAGCCACTTCATCTTACCATTGCCCTGAAAGTACAAGAAAAACCCAATTGATGTAATCATGAACCACCTCAACTTTTAAACCATTAGACTGCTCAAAGAACATTAATAGGGGAAGGCAGTAATCCCATTACTCAGATCTGCATGTAGTGGTATGGTACACCCAGTATCATTTTTGCTAGAAGGGACTAGCATATAAAAATTGTGAATTACTACCCAAAAGGCAGATTCTTCCATAACTGATCATTAATGTGTTTCTTGTGTCTTCTTCTGAAACAGCCAGTATTGGCTGCTGTCAGGGACATAATAATCTATTAGACAAACTTATACTGATCCGGTTTAACTCAGTGATTCCTAAATGTTGTTTTTGCTTAACTGAGAACAGAATATTAAATATTTATTTAAAGACATAGGAAAGCAGTGTTTAATTATATCCTATGAAGTTCACAGATGAACGCGTTGGCTGTTATTGATGTTGTTCCTTTATGGGTGCTCCTTGTTGCTGATTGTAAGATATCCAGTCATTTTTCATTCCCTGCCCTTAGCTGTAACTCTTGTGCTATTTCAAACAAAAAAACACAAAGCACTGACCCCCCAGAAACAGAATGTCATTTGGGATGACAAATTCTGTCATTGTATTGTTGTAAAGACACAATTTAAAAGAGCTAAAATAGAGATGCAAATCATGATGTCTAGTATTCAGAAATGTGCCTGCAGGAACATCAGGTAGGTGCAATCAAGGAAGAAAAATGTTGTTTTTCTAGGGATAGCACCTTGAATTTAAAGACAAGGCTCCAGTTGAGGGCTGCAGAATGCAAATTCCCTTGTTAAGCTGCACATTTATATATATTTAAAAGTAGAGGCTATAATTCAGAAAAGCACCATCCATATTCTTAAGTTTATTTCTCCTGGTGTCAGTTCACGACGGGCATTACGTGACTGGTAGCAGTCAGTGAGAAGAGTCTGCTGCAGACATTCATTGACAAACCTGTGCTGGTAGACCTGAGGTATTTGACTGAAACAGCTGTGCTGTCAGTTGTTCTCTATTTTCTGCTATAGGTATAGTTAATTTCTTTTCTAGAATGTGACTTTGCTAATCGTTTGAAGTGCAAGCATCGAAATCTCACTGCAACTGCACAAACATACCAACATCTTTGTCCTAATAAAGGTCTGTAAGAGGCCTTTTCTCAAGTAGTTTGCTACATAAGAACACTTTCTAGAACTGGAAACAAATAAATAAAACCAGAGAAATATAAATATATAGTTATTTAGTGCCAGCTGAACTTCAAGGATAAAGTAAAAGAAAATATACAGGTAGGCTGCTTTTCTTTGGTGAAAATCTTTCAGTTGCCTGACAAAGCTTTCCAACAGAACAATAAAACACATTTCTGCTATAGGTTGAATGGCCAAATTTGGATGATTTACCGATGCCAAGATTCACAAACTCCTTTTTTAACTGCCTGTATGTCAAGTCAGTCCTGCCATATAAAAAAGGCATAGACGCCAGACCTAGCCACGTGCCCCTGTGCTCAGGCACACGTTTGTCACACGTCAGCCTGTACCCACCAGTCTAGGTGCCTGCTCAGTGGGTGGACACACAGCTCCCCGTGGCATGGGAAAACAGGCAAGGCATTCTTGGAAGATGGCTCTTTGGAAACAAGTCTACAAAATTAGCAGCGTGGCCTGGCCTTATTCCCAGCCTGCATCTGAGGTCCCTTTAATGAAAGGGAGTAGTGGAGCAGACAGGGAGGCAGACAGGCAGTACTGCTATGCCATGCAGATGCAGAAGTTAATCCATGACATTATAGGAGTTGTATAATGCAGATCTCATTGGTTCCTTCTGGCTCTGAACCTCCAGAAGGACCTGTGATACATGATAATACTGACTTTATTCAGAAAATAGCTCCCACTTCAGTAATAACAATGACTTGGATGAAACCAACCATAAATGCATGTCTGCAGTCACTGTATTCTACAAGTGACTTCAAAGGAAGCATTAAAGAAATTATCAGTGCAAAATTTCTTTGCTTAGTGTCAACAATTTCAATAAATTCCATTTACCTGAGTGCTTTTGTCAAAGGCAATTAATGTAATCTCTTTGATTTTTTTCCGTTAACTGTATGTTTACAAGATTATTTTTTTTAATAGTAAAATACAATTTGATTTGAATAAAATATTACAGTTTGAGAATTTTCTGCATAGTCAGTCAGTCCTGCAACTTGCAATGGAAGTTGTGTCAGGTTTTAGTGTATTTTCATACTTCACAAAGATGTGGTTTGCAATTTTTTTGCGACAAGTATTAACATCTAGAAGAGACTTAAAAAATAAAAAAATTGAATGTATTGTGGATAAGAAAGACACAGTTTCCAAGGTAGGTAGGTACTCATGGAGATAAAAAAAATGTAAAAGAATAGGGTTTATACACTGAATTAGAGGAATTTTTCCAGAAGTGGAGTTAATGACACACGTAACTTCTAAGCGTGCAAAAGAATATATATGTATATACATACACACATACATACATACTTGCTATTATCTTTCCCTTTTCTCACAAATGCATAGAAACTTGCACAGAGTTTGGACAGTTGGATCATGTCACCAAAAGAGCTTGCTGAAACTGACCTGTTTGAGCTTGGACAAAGCTTGGATATTTTGAGACTGGAAAACAAGGGTAAAAAGGCAAAATTTTGTAAGAAAGAAAATATTTTTTAAAAAAAAAGGTTCATCATAAAAGATAAGAGGTTTTTTTTCTCCTTTGCTATTTCATTTTCTATATTATAAATCATATCAAACACAGAATGCACTGACTTTCAAAATCCAAACAATTTAGCAACTTCTTGGAAGGCAGGATTAGAGATATGTATATAAATATCCCTTGTGAAACCTTCCAACTTTGCTGAATCAGCATTGTCTCTCAATGAAGCTGTTCTGCAAGAATTTCATAGCTATAGCCACACACATCACCCACACTTAACAGGTGAAAAAGTGGAGTGGCAGCATTCTTCCCTGCTTTGACAGATGTATGCCATGCAAGTGGACAGACAAGTAGGCAACTATACCGACTTTCATGCTTTTCCTTCATGTCACTTGTAACAAAGTGATAAGTCCAGATTACTCCCTAAATATGATGCCTCACTATCTGCTTAGTCCCTAATATGGCCAAGCCAAATACTAAAATCTCTTTGATTTGAAGATTTCCTTGTCAAAGTCATAATGAGAGGTGAGCCCCTAGAACTCCGTCTATTTTTTTTCTTTTATGCAGTAGCAGAAGATGTCATTTCCAGAGATATGGGACGGCTGAAGGGCTACGCAATGACAGAAGTAAATATTGGGACAGAGAAGCTGGTCTTTAGAAAGCACTCAGTGTACAGGAAAAACTTGTGATATCATCAGACCTTTGTGGGAAAAGTGTGGAAGAAAACTGACACTGAGAAAGAGCATTAGGAAGGAGGACAACATATAGTCAATCTTCTCTCTCATACTTGAGGTTTCACGAACAAGTGCATGTGAGACTTACTGTAAAGATTAAAAAGAGCAGAGATGGGCAAGATAGCACAGGTTTTCACTACAGTGGGATTAAGTACCACAGAGCACTTAGCTTAATAGTTCCTCTATTAAAAAAAAAAAAAGGTAGAAAAAAAAAGGGAGAAATAAAATTAAACCTAGCTAGTAAATGTCTACTCCCAGAGCTGATAGCTGTGTGGCTAGTTTTACACCTCTGTGGGCCACATTTGCCACTGAGAGTCTCAAGAACAAGGCAGAAGGTGTATAAGGGAGCATAACAATGTAGGATGCAAAGAACCACACTGTGAATTCTCCACAGGACATCAGGTAACAGCTGTTTGATGGTGGGGTCACTCGTTGACATGCTTAGAGCTCCAACATGCTTCCTCTCCCCTTTTAAGCAGATGAGAACTTTCAAATTATCAGAGATCTCATTATATTTGATTACATATCCTATGAAAAATTAGGGCAGTGGATTTTACTGGTATATGGTACCTCTGGGAAAGTAAGTCACAGAAGGTTTCAATTCAATTTCCTTCCGTTTCACAACCATGAAAACTGTTGCGAAGCAGATCACTGTCTTCTGCTGGTGTCTTCTCCTTTGTAAAGCACAGAAAACTCACAGTTGCTGTAGCACTGCATCTTTATGGAAGCGTGTGGCCTCGCCATTTCAGCCTCACTCTGGTGGAAAATATCACAGGAAATGCGGAAACACCCTTAACAAATTCAAAGCATGTCATTACTATTTCTGTCAGTGAATTTTGAATGAAACACATGGTCTTGGGCCAGACATGCGACATCTAGAATTTCTGTCTCTTACTGGAGACCTAAGACCTAATTTAGCACAGGCAAACAGATAACACAGACTTTCACAGTCACTCATTTGTAAAAATCTGACAATAGCAATGTAGAAAAGCCATAAAGCATCCGGTTCCCTGCAGTCTATCAACAAACTACAAATGTCTCGAGTCCCATAATGCTAGGAATGCACCAAGTGCCCACTTTAGTAGCCTTTAGCAGCTTGAGGAAGTAATACTGGTAGGAGCCAAAAGTGAGTATCGGCCTTCTCCCAAACACAAAGGCAAGCTCGTACTGGCAGAATGCTCCATTTAAAACACTTGAAGATTTTAGTCTCAAAATTTCTTTCACCTTATCAAATTATCTTAAACATCTGTTTATGACACAAGCGTAGATATGTAGATGTCTTGAGCAATGTTTTGGCGGTAGCATAAAATTTAGAATTTGTCCTCACAGTATATTTTTTTATGAGTGCCTGTATAACTAACTGCACAGGTACAGTTAACTATTAGCTCTTCTGATTTAACTATCCCATGTGGGCACAGTTACCTGAAATGTGAGTATTTTAAACCTTTTCAGATAGCTTGAAAATTGCTTCCCAAGTGGCAAACTGAAGTGATTGGAGGCAATCCTGTGCCAGTTTTAAAATGTTGTCCTATCTATATGACTTTCTCACGTAGGAAAGTTCCTGGGACAAATGTATTTTAAACCTCATGTCAATATAATTATTTTTAAAAGCTAAGAGTGTCCACATGAGGATTTAGCCAGCAATTTCAGTCAATATGCAAGTGTAGATATATTGTCTACACTTGTAGACACATTACCCATTCACACCTAATGAATGCAGCAAGGCATTGTGTACTGCAGGTCCAAGGAGGAGGTATTGAGCAAACTTCATGAGCACACACCTCAATGAACAATGTATGAAGAAAGGAACTAGGCTAATTAAAATAAGATAAACCTTGTCTTCACAGATCCAGTTTTTGTACATGTCAACGGGAGACTGAATGCAGTAATGTGGTCTCCTCCTTTGTACCTGGAATTTCAAGCCTTTGACAAATCCCTCATAGAGATCAGTAAGAAAACTGGGTACTCACTGGGTGAGTGGCAAAGAAGTGCTCCAGATTAGACATTGGCAAAGTAACAAAACAAACAGTCAATTTTCACCTTGGCAAAGCCTCTATGCTAAGTCAGTGTTGAAAATATTCATAAATAAATCAGGAATTAAAGAACAGCAAGATATAATCGTTCTTGTAATGCAAATAGCAATTAACAACAATATTTGCATTTGACACAGAGCTCTGAGGATAATAGAGGCTGGAAGTGCCTGTAAAGAATCCTACCAATAGACAAATGGGAAGCACAGTGGCAGATAAAATCTAGGGCTGACAAAAGTGTGACACTACAAACTAGGAAGTATACTGCTCATCAGGAACTGATGGAAAGCCCAGAAGTACCCCTGATGCAAAGGGTCTGCCAACGCTGGGTGAAAACAAGACTGTACAGGTTAAGGCACTGTCATGGTTTAGCAAGGAGCTGGTTTTGCTTGATAACAGGGGGAGCGGGTTGCAGTGAAGACCCAGTAAAGAGTTTTCAGACCCTGCTCCAGGGTTCAGACCCACCTCCGGCTTGGCTGGGCCAATCTGGCACCTCTGCCATCACTGTTTGGGGACAGGAATTTGAAGTGGTTGCAGGAGGTGTAAGAGTGACACAAGATGGAGGCAACTACACGGACACCACAGTCAGAGAAGGAGGAAGGAAGGAGACGCATCAGTTGAGAGACCCTCTGCAAGCCGTGGTGAGAACGCAGGCGGTACCCCTGCAACCCATGGAGGGCAAAGGCAGGACTGAGAGTCACCAGCAGCTCCATGTGAGTGCACCAGGATGGGCGAGAGACTGTGTGGGGAGGCAGTCTTGGCACAGGACATACTGGAGAGCCCACGGGCCACAGGGGAGACCCACACGAGAGGCAGAAAGGAGCTGCAACTTTTGGGATAAATGCACGTCAGAGCAGCCCGTGCAGGGCCTTATTTCAGCTTATTTCAGCTTTCCTTGCAATTAGGAAAGTAGTGTTGGAAGATGTTAAAAACGGTCTGTATAAAAAGATAGGTATTAAGTACAGCACTACTATTTGTGCAACCTGGAAAATGTTTAACAAAATCAGAAAGCATCCCAAGATAAGCAGCAAACCAAGAGGTCTAGGTGACCTTAGTGGTGGTGAAGACAGACCACCTAGAGCCAAAGAGTGAGTTAAAATTGGTAACAAACAACTTTTACTCTCCCCGCTTCCATGCAAAGTGGAACTCACTGTCCCAAAACCATCACCGGGCCTGAAGGAATTAACAGCATCCAATGTTACTCATGACTGTCTTGAGAGGGGAATTGCAGCACCCCATACTGACATCTCTATGAGCCTCTGTGGAGGCCTGGAGGCCGCTACATCCCCAGCACCCAGGAAGGAGACAAGAGGCACAAGCCCCGAGGGAGAAAAGAGGATTTCCCCTGCTGCAGAATGGGCACACAGGCTGCTGCTCTGTGTTCCTCAGTGACTGAGGAGAATTGCTGCCATCACTTCAGGCTTACAGATGGGAGCTAAGAAATTTTCTTTTTTAATAAATTATTCCATCAGGTGACTTTGATACCTTCTCCTGTATTAACTAGTGCCAGCCACTGCGATGACTCAGATCTATGCCATTAATGCCATACTCCTCTGACGAGGAGGATGACATGGAAATGTCGCAAGTCCTCAGGGACCAGCAAATTGCTGCCAGAAGTCGTTTTCATTCCAGCTGGTAGCATCGACATCAGACATTTGCCATTTAGACTGAGACAAGCAAAGGAAACAGTCAAAAGTCTCACAGGCTGGAAAAGGCTAAAGTGCGATTTCACCTAATTAAAAACAGAGACAAATTAATAGCCTATAGTCCCTTCAGTGACCCTTTGATTTTAAGACATCTGAAGAGGGTTATAATTTTCAGAAAAGGAGTGTTCAATGCCTTGGAAAATTTCAGCCCCGCAGAAGGCAGCCTGTATCCCCTGACGTGAGAAACCTCTTCCATCCCTCCATTACCTGTTAAGTCAGTCCTTGTATATTAAAATGTGAATCAACACCCTGGAAAGATGAAAATGTCAAAGTGCTGACACCATTAACAAAGATCTTGAGCTTACAGTGAATTAAATGGTCAATTCACAAGTACTCCAGTTTTGGTGATTTTATCAGCATTCCACCTCTCTGCTATACATACATCTGCATATGAATGGCAAGACAAAAAATGTACAAATGTTTTTAAAATAACAAAAGAAAGCCCCGAACAAAGCTTGTAAATATTCTAAAAGTTTATCATATCTATCAGAGAACAAACTTCCACCCCTCCCTTCCCACCACACATCCTAATGCCTCCCTCCTTTCCCTGACCTGTGGGAAGCAGGTGTTTAACAGTGCTGACATTGCCCACACTGCTCTGGGCACCACAGGCAGGTCTGGCTGGCAGACAGCAAGCCTGGGTGCCATGTGGCAGAAGGCCAATGCAACACAACACTGCTGAGGTGAGAGGCATAGGTTGACACAGGGTAGGACAGTCCAAAGGTAAGAATTACAAACTTTGCCTTGTTGGATCATGATGTCCTCCTTCCCAGGCCCTAACTGCAGGAGAAAAGCAAGATTTGGTCTAAGGTGGAAGATGCTGAAGAGAGAATTAGCTAGTTTTAAGGACTGCATGCTGAGAGGATTCAGAAACGTGAGAAAAACATGAGCAACAAGACTGGAAAATCTTGGGGATTCAGAGCAGGGCAGGAGCAGGGTAGGTGAGGAAGTAGTGCAGGGCTAAGGAAGAGGAGACGGGAAGAGAGTATCAGAGGGAATAAGAGAGGATAAAACAAGCTTCTGTCATAGTCTAAATATAATGATCAGGATAATAGTGGTCTGAGGTGAGACTTGAGGTTTTCTACATAGTATTAAAATGAAGCATTAGATAAAGTCTAAAGAAAAATGTCAGAAAAAGTGAGAAATTAAATTATGCCCATCTGCTTCTTCAGCGCAGAAGAAGATGGATTCCTGATCATTAATCATGATATATAAGATGATGGTGTCTAATTGAGTTCAAATTGTAAAAAAGCATATATATTTGACTTGTGATAGAGGCAGGGAGGACTTACCTATATTTTTATATATTTTTAAAGCTATGCCTTAGGTGAACCCTTATGAAAGATCCCCATCACAAAAACATCAGCTGAAATATAAATGTTGACTAAATATTTTTTAAGTGCTTTGAATTCAGGAACTAAAATTAGTTCCCCTTGTTGGTAGCCCTAATTTTGTTAATTAGTTTGGTAATTTCACTAGCTTTATGTGTCAAGACAACACTGAATGTAATTGTATGGTCAAAAAAAGCCCAAACAAAACAAAAGAAAAAAATCCTTTCCTTGCAGAAAATCCTTTTCAGCAGGCAGGAAAGAAAGGTTTCCATAGATGAACTCTGGTGACTCTCACAGTTATTACCCTAGCTGTGTGTTTCAGCTTTTGCAGAGGTTATCTCTCCTGCAGCAGAGCAAGCAGCTGAAGAGGACGTGTCAGTGCCTCTGCCAGCCCAGTGCAAACAGCATGGCTTGCGTGGGGAGGGAAAAGGAATCCCAGCTCCCACACCACACTTTGCCTGTAGCAGCTGAGTAACACATGATCCCTTCTGCCAGCTCTGCTCTGGGAATGCAATCTCCAGCAAGTAGAAAATTAAAAATAGTTGTGGACTGAGACATAAAAAACTCTGCAGTTCATGGGGGTTTGTTCTTATCACCATTCTTCCATTTGTTGTTAGGCTTCATTTAATTTTAGACATTGTTATTTTTTATATGAATAAAAAAAACATTCACACCATTCCAGTAGTAACATTTCACTCTTGCTGTCTGCAGACTTGACAAAAGCACTCTTCTGTCTGTATAGGCAAGGAACTCCTCTGCACAGATCTTTTCTGTATACACACTTTGTTAAAGAAAAATATCAATTAAAGTTAACCTTTACCTTGCCAAGACAAAATATGTTGTTAAAGCATTAGAATCTTAATATAGGCAAGGCACTATTCATTTGGATATGTTTAATCCAGTCTAATAACAGTGAGGAATCTAACATCAGGCAACTGATGGGTATTAAATTACAATTCACATGTCTGCAGAAGAATGGTAACACTGTTAAAAACACACAGTTTCCCATGGGAGACCTTAGTAGAATTTAGATAATAAAACGAATTATGGCAGCTAATGAGTTACAAACATTCAGCTCTGGTTACTCTTTCTCTGCTTATTCCCCCCTGCACCTGGGGAAGGACATGTGCCTCTCCTCAACCCCTGAAAAAAACCCTGTGCAGCTGGGGTAGGAGAAGGCAGACAGACTAGGACGAATCAGACACCAGAACCATGTGGAGCTGAGCCCTGCTTCCTTGCTGAAGCACTGAAAAAGCATCACTACAATAAGCGTAGAAACCTAGACTGTTTGTACTCAGCTACACCCATAAACTAGACCCGTTATTCCAATTTCAGCTAAAACACTCATGCCAATTAAATTAAAATGGTTTATACCTGGCTTACACAGATTTAATTGAAACTTGTAAGAGGCTGAGAAAAAGGAGGGTTTTCTATCATGCTTGGCATAACAAGAGCATCTAAGGGGAAACTGAGTAATGCCAGAATGGAGAGGTGACTCCCTCAGTAACAGTGAAAGCAAGCAGGGGACGTAATGGATCTGTACTTCTTGAAATTTTTGAACAAGTATCTTCCTCAAAGGCATGCCCTAGTTTTAGCCTGGATGTGGGAATTTTTGGCTCAAGTTGCATATGCTGTGCTATCTGGAAAACTGGAGGATCCCGTGATTTCTCTGCCTTCAAAACATTCATGTTTCCTCATAGCTGAATTAAGGAAAAAAATTAAATGGTCTTAAATTCATTTAAATTTGCCCATAAAGGGTCAGTATTGGTTTAACTAAAGATATAGGCATGAATATGCTCATATACTTTTGTGAAAAATCATAGTTACACAAGAAGTTGCATTTTGTTTAATAAATCATCTCCACCACGATCCTGTTCACATTACAAATCCATATATGTATACATGTTAGGTATAATAGGTGGTGGCAGAGCAGTCTTACAGTTTTCAGCAATGTAGCCAGAGACAGGTATAGAAATGCCTGTCACAGCCAGGACAGGAGCCTGAAGACAGGTGATACTAGTACCTTCTCACCTCCATGTCTGAAGTTCTCTTAGGAGAGTCGCTGTTTAAACAAATTCAGCCAAATCCTTCCAAAAGGCATCGAAGAGCAGAAGCAGACCTTGAGAGAAGGGGAAAACCACAGGTCCTTCCCCATTATCCTGCAGAGCACAGGCTGTGATGACACACTTGGTCCCCACCATCTCCCCCTTTCAGCAGTGCCAGGAGTAGGTGCAAGAGGGCATCTCACAGCCTCTGAGGTCCCCCCGTGTCAGCAGTTTTTGCTCTGATAAAGGTCAGAAGTGGTGACTCCCGGGCCCAGCGCTGTGCTGCTGAGGTTCACTAACCAGACTCTGCTTGAGGGAAAGGCAAGAGGCACTGCAGGGCACATATGCTTCTGTTTATTGAACTCTGCCTGCCCGTGACCCACTTCCTTTTGCTGCTCAGGCAGGCTTTCTCATCCTAAAACACTCGCATGCTATTTTCCTCCATCAGCTGCAATTTGCAGGATATATGCAATATTTTAAATTAATAATAAAAATACATAAAATTAAGTTACATGCAAAATGTCAATAATTACTTTTGTGTATGTAGCTTTTGAGGGATAGGAATTAAGGTGGGGTTTTTTTCCAGTTTATATTATTTTTCTGTCACTTGCACAACAGTTTGACTTTCAACTGTGGCAATCATGTGCCCCAGCATAATACTACCTATAGGCAATCAGGATTTCATCTCCTGTTTGGAAGATGGGCTGAAAAGTACTACTTAACTACAGAAATAAAAATTTCTCTGATATAATGGAAATAAACAGGTAGAAACAGAGAGTGAGAGAACGAGAGTGGGAAAAGGCTCTTCCCACCAAGCCCCTAAAACAAATATTTGGAAATGTTAGCCCTTAACAGTTTCATATGTGATATAATATTCATAATCCTTTTTAGTCCAATAATCCTATTTATTTGAGCCATTTTCATATTATTTTCAGCCTTTACTTTATTGGAGAACAGTTGAAAGAAAAAAGGTCTGTGAAAACTGTTCAAGACAATCCCCTTGGCGCTATTGTAACCTGCTGATAACTGCTCTGACATGTCTCATAAACCCTCAATAAAATAGGAGGGAGAATGTGCCACTCGAGTATGTGGTACCACTTATAAAATTCTACTTGCAAACTACTAGTTCACAGTGACAAGGGAAAAAAAAAAAAACAAACAGGAGAAGTTTTAAAACCTGTGGTGATATTTATTATAATTGCGGTTATTCTTGTTATTGTTTGTATTATTATTGTTATTGTTGCCAATCTATTACTAAAATCTTCTTTGTGACACGCCATAAGCCTATCATTTCATCCTAACTCTTTTAGTTGTTCTAGGTATGGTATTTAATTTATGATAATATAGGATGTCACATATGATAAACATGAGAGAGATAACAGGGTAAGAATATGAGCAGTAGTTTAACATATGTGAGTTACAATTACAGGCAGTTTAGGTCAATTTAGCATTAGGCTAAGTGAAAGTTATAGGATTAGGAAATGTCAGAGGTGCGAGACAGAGATGAGATGAGACTTTCTTTGGGTAAAAAGAAACAGCTTGGCTGGCAAGTAGCCAACAAAGATAATTTTTGCCTTTCCTTGGCTGAGATAATGGGAATAGATTACCTCCAATTAATTTGTATAGATTGAAAAGTTCTGTTTATTGACCAAGATAACCAAAAGAGGGTTCATCATTCCTTGTTCAACCTTTTCCTTGAAATTTAGTTGTTGGACACAAGTTAGATGAAAATTCAACTGGGCCATTGTTTTCCTAGCTTCTTTAAAATAATCTTAATTTTGATCTCCAGTGTCTTCCTCTCTGTTTTTTGCTTTTTCCTCTCCTCTGTATTCTCATTAGTATTATTAGTATGTATTTTTTATCACCATTGCATATTAATTTTCCATACAAAATCTTTTTTGCTTTACTATTTACCTACTGACTTACATTATTTAATTGTTAAATAAAACTCTTTCTGATTGTTACTGTGAGAGCCTGCTCTCTTTTATTTTTTCTTGGACTTCTCTCATTTCCCACATAAGGTTTTGAGGTCAATAGCAGAGAGAAGCAGAGACAAGTTATTTCATTTTGCAGTATTTACATTGTCATGGCTGCAATAAACTGTCTGTACTACAGAAGGGAAATTCCTCAGCTTAAGAGTTGGTCTCTCCTGCTCTCTGATGACTCCTCTGTTGGGCAAGAGTAGGACATACTTGAGCAAGGCATGAGCAGAAGGGGTTAGAAAACTCCCTGTAAGAAGACACCACCTACACCAGCCCCAGTATCTTAGCTGCAAGTGCAAAGGAACAATTAGCTCACAAAGACAATCAGGATAATTAAAAAATGATATTTACTCTAATAGCTCATTTCATATGACTCTTTATGGAGGAATTCATACTTGTACGAACAAACTCAAATATTTTAAAGTGCAACTATGATGCAAAGTGACACTTTAAAAATAGGCTGTAATCTAGTCAATATACATTGTTTCATAAATTAAATTCACTGTCGGTTTCAAATAACGGAATGAGAAGAATCATATAATACAGGCAGCATTTTTCACACAGACACATGCTTCATTTCAACAACAAAAACCACAAAACAACAACAACAAAAAACAACCCCACAACAAGAAATCCACAAACACCTCAAAACAGTGAATAACTTTGAAGGCAGTTATTATTTCTGCTATCACCATCTGAATATTCTGTTTCTTCCTCCTGTGCCGTTGCACGTTGTCACTGCTGGCACAAAATGGGAAGAGCTAGAGAAAGCAGAACTAAGACAGATAAAAGGGTCAGTTTTCTGAGACAAAAGATGATATCACGTCGAGACAAATTACAGAGGTGCCGTGTCTAAATGTGTTGAAGCAATAACTGCTATACAACAGCCATATCAGCAGGGCTGCTCTGTGCCTCTTGCTTACGCATGCTGCATGTAAAGCAGAGCCCACAGCCCAAGCGCTGCAATTCAGGTCACACACATTGGCAGCTCCCCGGCAGCTCGGGAGACAGCTAGCTACTGGGCCACCTGCAGGCCATCCTGTTCAAACACAGAAAGAGATGAAGAAGAAGTCATTAGAAGTGACAGGTAGCTCGACGCTGGAGGGCAGAGCCCCATGCTGCTGCCTGGCAGCCGGACCGCATCCCTCCAGCGCATCCCTACTGCCCAAGCAACCCCTTCCGGCCTGTCTCTAAGCTTCTGCACACTCTGTCCATCTGAGAGTAAGAGGAGGGCATAAGAGCAGACAAATATTTTTTTTCTTTATTCTATTTTTCTTCTTTTTTTTTTTTTTTAAATAAATTAAAACCATCTAGGAAAAATAAAGCAGCTGTCAAGTACCTCTTCACCAGGTCTCACAAAATGCTGATCAGCTGAACAACTTGAGAGGTAAAGGGTAGTTAGCACCTGTGAAAGATCATAAACTGTTAGCAGGCATGCTGTTTGCTCTGATGGAGAGAAAACTGGATAGTTAGCACTCCTAGAAAAGCAAAGTGCCATGACTAACTGGAGTATAATAGTCAAAGAAGAGGAAACATAATAAAATTGATAGATACATAGGTAGATCAATCAATCTCACAGCACATTATCATCAGCTTTTCTCTCCAGTTGCTGTTTGAGATCTTCTTTTCTTGAAAGATTAATCAAGCTCCAACAGCAAATGGTTATATAGCTTGCTAGGGCAAGGGGGGATTGTATGAGCTCACCAGTTCTTCACTGGAAAAGTGAGATCAGCCTCTTCCACAGGCAGAGATAGCACAGGGACACCTGCCCTGACATAATTTTTGCCCCAAGACACAAAACCATCTTATTTCTGGCTCCAAGTGTAGTGGGTCTGATCTCCCATTGCTGTGCCAAGTTGAAAGCTGGTGGCACAAGCTCTTGAAAAGGGTCCAGAGTTTTTGTGAGCTAGTTCAGAGAGTATCTGTGATTTTAGCAGCTGGTGTTACCAAGCCAGGCTGATTTGCCTTCAAGTACCAAAATTGCAAGGGCTAAAGTGAGTTAAACTATAGAATTGTGGCACAAAATTGCAAAATGAGCACCAGACTACTGGAACATTGCTCATCCAACATTGTCCTGACCAACAGAGAAGTTCTAGAGCTGATATCTTCACTGAAATCAGGTATGTTGTTATAATCTCACACCTGTAGAAGATATTTTCAGTGCCCTGCTGTGCTGCCATTCTAATTGGCAGAACTGCTGTGTAGCAGCAAGTACTAGCATGTAGTCAGCATTGCTGATCTGGAGAGGAGCTTTCCAATTTAAAAAATGGTCGAGGACTGGAAGTTCTGGGATGGTTTTGGGTCCTCAGTAAGTGATGTTTTTTTCCTTTAGCTGGAGACATCTAAGCCATCTGGAATTATTCACGTGGATAAGGCAAATCCAAAAGATGGACACAAGCTGGTTTACCCTAAGACACCTCAAAATAAACTAATTTGTGCAGATATAACAGATTTTTAAGGTGGGGAGGAAAGAACATGCTTTATGCTTTTTCTCCATGTCCCTGACATATAGATTGCTTTCTCTGAAAGCCATGAAAACAGCTACAAGTGCTCAGTCCCCCAAAAGGAAGGTGTGTTAATTGCAAAGCAGGACGCTTTGAGGCCTGATGGTCCTTGGAAGACTCCATTACACTTACAAGTGTGGTAATAATTTGAGGAAGGAGAAGAGGTTTTAATCTGAAAAGAAAGAAAGGTTGGTTACATATTGTGACTGCCTTGACAAACACATTTGTTTCTAGAGTGCTACATTCTGTCCACTGAAGAGCTTAAAATAGAAAATTCAGAAGCACTGAAATAAATTTATTAAAATTATGGATATATCTGGTGTGATCAGAATATTTTGGAAAAAAATGCACAGAGTACTAAGTGCTATTTTCCAAATATCTCAGACCTTTTTCTTTTGTCTTATTCTATTGATCTCAAAAGCATAATATCTCTAATTTTAAATACGATAATGTGGTAACATCCCTATGTTTACTTTAGATGGGTAGTTTTGTCAATGGGGAATCCTCTGGCATTGAATTGCCAGTATCAGTAGTACATTTCAGTATAATTATACTGAATAAATCTATACTTCAATACACTATAAGGGTTAACAAGGAAAAGAAAATGCAACTTAATCTAGGAAACAGACGAGTAACAATTTTCAAAGGAGGAAGGTGGAATATTAAATCTTGTCCCCATTCTTTGAATCCTAGAGTAGAATTATTAACATCCTAGGGGTTGTTAAAGCGTCCGGAGAAATGATCAACATAAAGCATAAGACACTGTATGCCATATATAGATCTGTGGAGTGAAATGTTTCGTATTGTGATAGATCTTCAAAACCAACAGTTTCTTCCCTTTAAAATTGTTTCAGGCTTACATAGTCACCTTGAATTTCACAAGTTCTGACATTGTTTTTCAGATCATATGCAATAACACAACTGGAGTGTCTCCTTTTTGACTTACAGTAGCCAAGTCACAAAACAAAAAAAGAAGTTAATGGTCCATCATGAATGCTCACTCCCAAAACCTAATTTAAGACACCTGCTCAGGAACCAGATTCAGAGGCCTCTCTCTTTGCCACTTCCATTGAGTGTAGAGGTGCCACTCATTCAATTGAAGGGACTCTTTATATCCAGCTGTTGTAGGTCACCTCTTAGAGAATGGAATTGTCTCAGCCTTGAGGAGCTGAGTGCTTGAATTTCATGATTAGAGGTGGGTGCTCAAAAGTGATCTGTGAGGAAGCTCCATGTTGTCATCCATCTTCCCACTTCTACCTTATCTCTGAAGTCTTCACAAAATGAAGAAATCTTCTAAATTTCAATAGATGTGACACAAAGATGTAATGCTATCCTGTCACTTAAAATTATGCAAAATTATACTCTTGTAACATAAAATATACGGCTATACAAGTCCTATTGAATTAATGAAATATCAATCACAAGGCTAGAGGTAAAGGACAAAGGGTTATAACTTCAATATGCTCTGGAAAGCTGGAGATATGACAGCCTTCTTGTTGTCTCAGGATTGTTTTTCTGTACCTTGTTAAATGTTTTTCTGTGATGTAAATAGATGTATCATCCAAAATGATCTGTTCATGAATGTAGCCCTTCAAGTGCAAGAGAGTGTTTCAATAAATTGCTTTACTATACTGTAAACTTTTTCTTTAGAAGTTTTATTTAATATACAATTACCTAAGTGGCAGTGCCAAATAGATTCGGAGGTCTGGATTCAGACCTTGAGCCCTCATTTGGAGATAAGTGAGGAAAGCCTTGATAAGTATGTTACATCATCAGGTTTGAATGAATAATTTATGCAGATTAAGATCCCTTTTTTAACCCAGAAAGTTCTTATGCTAGTTTCCACAAAAGTTTTATAGTTTTTTCTATATTTCAAAAGCTAATAGGATTTTCTCTTGCTGATGAGGCCAGAAAGCTTTTCGTCAAAACTTCCTCACAAATATTAAAAACTAGAAATCATTTTGGACAACATTTATGTAGCCGAGCTTGCAAAACAAATTCCACCTTAAACACAGAGTAGCTTCTTTGGTTCTATGAAGATCCTTGTTTTTGATTTGTTAGAGCAAGTATAGGCTATCATCAGAGATTCTTGGGACTCAGTCTCTGGAACAGATTAACCTCCATTTCCTTTAGGCCTCTTACTTTTTAAAAACATAGTTTGAATTTTCAACTACAGGTGCTCTCTTCTATGCAACTTGTATTGGTCCTTGTTAATACTTCAAGAACCAGAAGTACTTGAAAAGTAAATGTAAATCTCTTCTACTGGATAATTATTAATAATTTTTTCCCTGCCTCACATTTGTGTCAGGGGTGACTTTTTACATGTGTACCTCATTTTGTAATCCTCTTTTGTTCTTTAGTCTCCTCTTGTATACTGAAGCCACGTGAGTTCCACAAGCAGTGGCACAATTACGTCCTTTGTTTTTTCGTTTTTCATTTTATGTCTATCGATTTAGTTGATAGACGCTTTTTAACTTTGTTCTTATGTAAGAAAGACTAAACAGCAGTACCCAATTTACTTTATATCACAGTTAACGTGTCATTGAGATTAATAGGAACAATTCATATCCTTTTGGAAGTACTTTATCTCAGTCTCTAGGGATTTGTTCAAACAACACAACATTCTGTTCCCATAGGTAACCACAAAAATGAGAAATTTAGATTTAAGTGACAGTTAAGATTTTGCATAATTTTATTTTTCCCGTGTTAGGAGAGAGATTTGTCAGACAAATAAGACAAAAATATGAGGGGTCTTACAGGTAATCACAGCATTACAGACATACACTCATGCATTCATATTTAAGACAGCTATGTTTTCATCTAACCTTGAGTATCAAAAATCGTTGCTCAGACAAAAGGAAAAACAGAGCAAATTTCAATGATTTCTTAAAACAAACTGTCTAATACTCCAAGATCAACTTCATTTATCCCTGTAAAACATCTAGTTAAAAAAGGAAAATATATGTGACAAGAAATGGTTCTGCGTTGAAACATCAGGCTTCTACCTTTTCTTGCCAAGGACCTGACCCACTCTGTTATCAAGGTCTTCATGTTAATTACTAATTCAAAATCATCTGGAAGAATGAAATTATTTAAACAAAACTTATTAATGGATGCTCCCTTAGTCAATGCTGTCACTTAAAAATATCAGATGGCAAAATGAAAATTGTATATTAAAAGTCTGTTCAGGAGACACAGTAGGTTTTTTGCAACAGAGAATTAGTGATTTGGCATTTGAAAGAAGTAATGCATTTTTTTATGATGGACAACATGTGAGGGTTTATCATATCATTTGCTCATGTCCGTTTTTCAGTGTGTAGATTTGTACAAGGCGTGACAGATGCATAGCCAGTCAGTCAGCAAATTTTACTTGTTTGTTTTTATAATTTACTGAAGATTTGAAAAGTGAAAATACAGAACTTAGCAAAACCTAACAGCACTTTTTCTCTTTTAGCAGACAACATAGCATTGATACAAAAGGGAAGTTCTTGCTACATTGAATTCAAGGGCAAATTTCATGCTGATGTTAAAAGAGCTACAATTTCACCCAGAGTCCTACAGTGGTGTGCTCTGTTGCGGCTGTTTGTGCGTATATTTCCCCTTCTCAAGAGCTTCCTTATGCTGATAGAACTATGATTGCCTCCACTGGCAAGCCCAGGTTTCCCTCTCACCTTGTTCCTTACCTACAGGCAGGCTACAGCTCCCACACTGGGCTGCAAATTGTGGCCTTGCTCTGCACCTGGCCCACACAGGTTAAATGTTCTCCATTATCTTTAGTCTGGTATGTATGTATTACATTTTTAATTTATTCTGAGATATTTTCTACTACAAGTAGGAACACTTCTTCGATATTAGGACATAAAAAGTGAATGAACAAAAGCTGCAAATCATCCCATGGGGCACAAGCTATTTTTATTACCAGACTATCTTACAATGCATAAAATCTACGCCTGCTCCACATTTTTCTTATCTTTGTGATCCCATCTTTGCTTTACTATAGCAAGCTCTACTTTGCCTTCACCATAAGTCTCCTGAATGACTAGTCCCAAACTCTTTCTTAGACTTGCTGCTGCTGCCTTTAGAAGTGGAGTGTGGGAAGTCACATTCACCATCCTTCAAGGAAATTCTGCAGGAGTAGGAATTGCTCAGTCAGGTTTATCAGATGCAGCCTGTCCTCTTTTTCTACAGAGTTGGGAGCAGATGGACAGTGAGAATAGAGACAGAGTATATGGCACATGACGTTTTTTCCAGGACATAGATTTAAATATGCACAAAGGCAGATGAACTAAAGGGTATGGTTGCACATCTGTGAATCTCGAAAGTGTGTGAGCAGCAAGTAGAAAGTAAGAGAGGATAAAGACCCCAAACTTCAATTTTTCCTTATTCGGTCCCCCTATGAAACTCAGTCAGCCTCTGCCTTGTGGTTTCCAAGCCTCCTTTTTATCTCCTCTCCTAAACGCTGCTGACCTCTACTCTGTTTTGCTAACATCATAAACCAAATTTGGCTAACTTGGAAGAGGAGAATGAAGTTTTATTCACAATGCTGAGACAATACTGATGGAATTTAGACACTGGTGTAAAAAAAAAAAAAAACAGGGCAGGATTTAGCCCTTTGCCATTATCATTCAGAATAAAGAAAATATAAATATCATCTGCCATGCTACAACAGCTGTTTGCTGCCTTTTGCCCTCTATGCTTATTGTTTGAAAAATTAGAGGTAAAACTCAGAACATAATATTGCTACGAAGAACCCCAGGGCCTCGTGCAGCAGTGAGCTCCCACAGGCAGACGTCTGCAGCCTCTCTATAAAGTTTAAGCATATGATATCAGGCATTCATATTGTTAACTTCTCAGACACAATTCTTGCTTCAAGCACTCATGCTGATACGACTTTTCACATAATCACAGAATCTTAAGTGTTGGAAGGGGCCTCAAAAGATCATCTAATCCAATCCCCCTGCTTCAGCGGGACCATCTAGAATAGGTCACACAGGAACTCACCCAGGTGGGTTTTGAATGTCTCCAGAGAAGGAGACTCCACAATCCATCTGGGCAGCCTGTTCCAGTGCTCCATCACTATCACAATGAAGAAGTTTTTCCTTATATTTCTTTGGAACCTATTATGTTCCAGCTTGTATCTGTTGCCCCTTCTCCTATCATCGGACATCACTGAGAGCAGCCTGGCTCCATCCTGCTGACACCCACCCTTTATGTATTTGTAAACATTAATGAGGTCACTCCTCAATTTCCTCCAAGCTAAAGAGTATCAGCTCCCTCAGCCACTCGTCACTAAGGGAGATGCTCCACTCCCTTCATCATCTTTGTGGCCCTGTGCTGAACTCTCTCCAGCAACTCCCCATCCTTCTTGAACTGAGAAGCTCAAAACTGGATGCAATATTCTAGATGAGGTCTCACAAGGGCAGAATGGAGAGGGAGGAGAACCTCTCTCGACCTACTGCCCACAGCCCTTCTAATACACATCAGGATGCCATTGGCCTTGGCCACGAGGCCACATTGCTGGCTTATGTTCATCCTGCTGCCCACCAAGACCCCCAGTCCCTTTCCCCTACACTACTCTCTAACAGTTCATTCCCCAACCTGTACTGTTATAACTGGGGTTATTGTGTTGCAGATGTAAGACTCTACACTTGCCCTTGTTGAATTTCATTAGATTTCTCCCCACCCAACCCTCCAGCCTGTCCAGGTCTCACTGGATGGCAGCACGGTCTCTGGTGTGTCAGCTACTTCCCTCAGTTTAGTGTCATCAGCAAACTTCTTAACAGTGCCCTCTGTTCCCTCATCAAGGTCATTAATGAATATATTGAACAGTACCAGCCTCAGCACCAACCCCTGAGGGACTCCACTAGACACAGGCCTCCAACTAGACCCTGCTACATTGATCACAACTCTCTGCCTTCTTCTCTTCAATCAGTTAACAATCCACCTCACTACCTGATCATCCAGCCCACACTTTCTCAGTTTTGCCTTTGCCTTTTTTTAGAAAAAGAAAACCTGTGGTCTTTTGCAAGAATGGATGATAACTCCCCTCTCCTCTTTCTATTACTCAGATTCTGAGGTTCATCTCTGTTCTTATACCTGTTGCTGCTGCTTCTGACTCACTGCTGGCCTCAGAGAGTAATTTGACTGAATTAAGCTTTTGATGAGCACTTTCTATTTGCTGTTATTCCATTACTTAGTTCACTACCTGAGTCTCCCCTGGCTCCGCCTCTTAAATGTGATGAAGTGTTGATAACAGTTTCATCCTATTTCTCTTCAACATAGCATTAAACATAGTTTGTTGGGGTTTTTTTTCTTGCAAATCAGCAAAACAATAAAGGAAGACTATAAACTAGTTAATATCCAGCCCCAAAATTTCACAAAGCTTGACTCTTCAGGCTCTGTCAGAGGTCCAATTGAGAGATTCAGAAATTTTCAGCAAGACATGCACAAATGGATATTTGCAAAACTATTTCCTTGCATCTTTCCTTCAAGCTAATCTAATTCATTAGACTTATCTCAGTTTAAATATTAGGTCTTTGTTAACCTAGTTTATCTTGACTGAAATGAGCAGAGTTTTGCAAGTAGCTTCACCGTCAGATTTCATGTTGCCATCTCCAAATAAGTGGCTGTGATGAGTACTTGAGAATAAGCTGAAGGGCAAGAACTTCTTCCAGACAGCATAGCTGCAGCTATGAAGAGATACATGCCCACAACCAAATATCAAAATATATCATGAAACACCAACTATACTGAAAGGGATAGACTATTCTGAGACATTTAAGACAATGCATTTTCCTCTGAACTGGAAAATCTTTATTCTGTGTGTGTATGATTGAATATAAAGTGACTAGGCAAACAATTTGACCCATGTGGTTATAATATGATAACCATTTGGCTGGGAGCCCATTGGGCTGCTTGATTTCTCTTACCGTTTTGTTAAGTAAGATAACAAAAGTCCCAACACTTTGAAGGCATTTGCCTTTTGCTTAATTATAATAATCACCTATTTATTTTCTCACCAGGGGCAAGCACCCAAAGTCTGATCTAATTTTCAAATACTTAGTTATAATGGCAAATAAAGGTGTGATTTTATTCTGGCAAAACTTTAAGTGATACAGAATATTAAGTAAATAAGGTCCTGAAACTGTAATGTAGAATAAAAGCTTTATCATTGAAAGAAATGAAACTGTTTGTTAAAAGAAATAATATTCCAAGGGCATGTGACAGATTCTGATTCAACACAACAAAGATGAAACATGAGTTAATATTTCAACATAAAATTTACAGAGGGTTGCACGAATTTTCTATCAGAAAAGCCACACGATAACCAGAGAAATATGCCAAATGGCAAAGCTTTGGCATTACTGTAGAACTAAGTTAATGAATCAGAGAGATGGGTTGAAATCAGGCTCTGAAAAGTTGTGTACGAACATCTCAATTACTAAAATTCTGACTGTGCATGTACCCACAGCCAAATATCAAAGCGTATGGAAGATGTCTGGAAATGACTAGTATACCCTGAGCTGCTGATTGCAATCAGATTCTGCATAAGCTTTTAAAAGGAAACACTTATCAAAATTCAGATCATGTTTTATCACTATCTACTGTTTCTGTCTTCTTAGATGAATATAACCTGAAGGTAGTAACTCTCTACCAAGAAAAGGATCCAGGTTGAGGTGCAACTTATTTCACTGCTAATATACTCAGCATCTATAGAACAACTTGGGGAAAATGCTTATTACATTTTTTTTTGCCAAGATCTCAGCTCATGGGCTGCCTATTTTCCTTCTGTTTGGCTTTTCCTAAACCTTATCAGTGATATTCTCACTTCCCTCAAAATCCCTATCTTCTATAGACTCACTCTTTAGCTCACCTTTGAGTTTGGCTCCTGATTCTTTCTTTTTCTGCTTAGGTCAGAGTCTGGCAGCTTTTGACACTCTCAATTATATACTAATTAAATCTGACTCTATTGATCTAGATCAGTCCTTCAGGTTCCATCTAATCAAAGATCTGGAAGCCCAAGCCAGACTTTATTGCAGCATGTTATCCTACAATCGCACATACAGTAGGAGGCTGCTTATGAAGGACAGTGCCGAGCTACATCTGTGCAACAGGTATTGTACTGTACACACAGGACATTTTTCTGCCCATAGAAAAAAAAAAACCTGAAAATGTTTGGTAAAATGGTTGCTTTTTACGGACAGCTCATTCTTTTTCTTAAATGAGTTTCTGATCCAAATCTGTTGGACTCAAATGTCTATGGTTATCTAAATAGACATGGTAAAGCAATAGAGATAAAATAACATTTTACATCGAATATTCTTTTCTCTTTTTTTTTTAATTAATTGAACCATTTCTCTGACAAATTAGAAAATCTGTAAGAGTGGACAAGGAAGGTCAGCTGGCCTATACATTCAAACTGAAGAAAATAGAGAATATGAAGCTCTTCACAACACAATAAGGTACACTTTGAAAATGTTTGTAAGTCCCCCTATGTCAATGTTAGCATCACAGCTGTAAACCATGAATTTAGGATGCTATCAGCACTACTTACATGTTGGCTTCCCAGCAGCTCCTCCTCTAAGTTACTGCTTTTAAGATTCGCACCTTTGAGAGATGAGAGCCTCGTGTTTACCCTTTAGGCAGAACAAATGTCTGCATGTGTCTGTGTGTCTGCTATATAGGTAGCAGGTGGGTTTGGTTCCTAGCAGTTTTTAATTTGATACTCTGCTTGTAAAGCTAGCTGCCCTTCTTCAGACATAGATAACCATTTGAATTTTTGCAGATGTCCAGCAGATCTCTTGTGTTATCATGTTTTTTAATCAACCACCACCCTGATTCTGCAGCACGTTATCAGGAAACAGTCAGAGGTAAGTAATCTCAAACTTCTCCCTCCCGTGGCACATACCCCAAGACACATCAATCCATACCTTCAGGTAGATGAAGTAACCTGTCTGCTGCTGATCTGCGGCTGATGAAATAACCTTGAGGCAGGAGGACACTGCCTGGAGCTGTTGTGTTTCCCTACAGGTCCCTCCAGATTGCTGTCATTCTCTCAGTACCATTCTCTCAGTACTTCCTGTACTTGCAGTCCTGCCTGTCTGCACTGGCTAAATAAGCTGAGTGAGGTGCTCTGGCTTAAATTAAAAATAACCATGATATGAAAAAGTGGGGTTTGGTTTGGGTTATTTTTTTTTCACCTGTGTCAATTAATCAAATCTGTGCAGAAAAACAAATGGAGAGAAATAAGAGGGCAGTTGTCTCCTAGAGTGAGGTCCTGGGGGCAGACAGGTGAGGCTGCTGAAGGTGATGCCGTAGGCACTCATTGACCAAGCACCAAGGACAGGAAGGCAGAGCTCAGGTCATTGTGACCCCAACATCAGTAGTGAAGCCACTTCCCATACAGAGGTGACTGACTCCAAGAGGTCTGAGATAACAGCAAAAATTGCTTCTTCCTCTCATCCCCAGTGCCAATTTACACGCAGGTCCCCCATTGCTACTAAGACATGCAGGGATGTCAAAACCCATTAGCATCCAAGCGGTCTAGTGCATACCTTCACATGATGCAGCCATCTCTCAGGTTGACCCATCAAGTACCTTCTTCTTTTCACTCTGTCTCTGGAGAGCTCTTGATGACTGCCCATGATGTGGAGTATAATCTGTCATTCTGCACCCAGCCTCAATGCCAGCTAGAGCTATCATCTAGATGACTGAATTCAATCACTAATGGCCCATTTACTTTAAGGAGCTCATTCTGCAATTCAGAAAGATATTTTGCCTTTCAGAAAGGTGATTTCACCAGCAAATATATCTATATCTCTTTTTCTGTTGGTATGCAGTAGGAAAAGAATCAGTTCTAGCACTAGAACTAAGCAAGCTTACATAGCCCACTTCTTAAATATTAGATAATGTTTGGCCTCATTGAAACTACTATCAGCATTTTCTCATTAATGTTATCAGGACAGTGAAAGACCATGACTTTTCTGTTATTTGCTGCTTTATAGTTTGCTGTACAGTAAGATTTCTGCAGTTTGTCAGTTCACCTTCTCTCTCCCGGCTTTTTACTTGTATGTTGGTTTATTTACGTGGTTTTGTCTCATTTCCAGAACAGAAGTTTCTGGTATTTATATTCCTTTCAATAGCTTCATACAGGATCTGGTGTCTGACCCTAGGAGGCTTATAGATACTTGAATGGTTTGCATTGCTGGTCCAAGCTAACCCTGCTGTATTCAAATGAATTGGGAACTGCCTCAGACAATCTTGCTTGATCTCAGACTGTCTTGCCTGAGTTTTAGGGGCAGCATCATGAAACATAGGGCAATGACATTTCATCCAGCATGGTTAGTGTTTATTTGACTGCAGCCTAAAACATACCTCTGCTTTTTGTGTGTTTGAGAATATCTAGCTTAAATTTTACTCAAGACTGCTATACAAAGCTTTCTATAAAGTTTTCCCTCAGCAGGGCCAGATGCAAAGATCTAGCAGGAGGAGAAAGAGGGTAAAAAATGAGGAAAGAAAAAGTTGGTAGCAGGGAGGGGGATGGAGGAGAGAAAAACAGTTGAGTGCCTCCCTGGTGGGAGGGAGAGAATGCTGTGCCTTTCCCAGAACTGCTTCTGTATTTGAAATATGAACATGAAAGAAATTAAATTGGAAATTATGTATCCAAATGCAATAAAATGCAGCGTCATTCCTTCTGCGTGATGAGTGGCTTTCTTGCCCAAGAGGTTAAAAATGTCTTGCTCACCCTTACAATCTTCCATCTGTTGGCCAGCGTAGCCCTGGTGAGTGGAAAGAGCGTGTCCTTCCCAGGGGAAACATCTGCCAGGCAACTGGAGTGCTTTCCTGGAAAGAAATAAGGGGAACCTCAGCTTCTAACTTTCTGGATAAATGTTTGTCCAAGAGGATATTAGAAAAGGAGTGCAGCATAGCATCTTGTTCTGTGGCTTTGGCAGTGGTATGATACAAAGCCCCTGCTTGATGTCACCCATTACTGAGAGTAAAATCCATGCTCATAGCTCTGGGGAAGGGAAGAAGGGAGAAAGGATTTAAAGATTACACTCTATGTCTAATTTCAGGCATCTGATTTCTGTTGCTAGGACTTGCACCTACTAAATAGCCTGTGATTAGTGCTAGTACCACTGGAAAGCAGCATATTAAAGCAAAATATAAGAGCTATCTCACAGTGAACTATGATCCCTGTATTCTGAAATCTCTCCTCCACAAAAAGGATTATCAGAGGCTTTCCTGGGTGGTTACAGAAACAGCTTTTCTTTCTCCTCTCCTTTAACAAAAATAAATAAATAAACACATTCCCCGGGTATCTGACAGCTTGACTAATAGCAAACAAGTTTTCAAATGAGGAACAGAACAGCAAGATTTTCAATCGGGTCTCTCCACAGTATATCATTTTAATTTGAAATTTATTGGAAATAAATTAGAGTAATTATCCACTGAATCTAGCATTCACTGACAGTGAGAGAAATTTTAAGCTAAATTACTAAAATTTAGTATTTTAAAAAATAATTCTTTCTGTACAAAGCTATAATAAAGTGAATTCACACAAACAATCAATAGTGGCCTTGGGTTTAAGCAGTCAATGTATACAAGTCCCTAAGTTGCCTAAAATCTTTCACTGTACATTTTTCCTGACTTGTCATTTGGCTGAAGCCTTGCTCTCAAAAGCACTGACCTTTTTGATATCTAACCTAAGAGTCATGGTCGCAGCCTGTGGCTAAGATTAAATACTGCTTTGCAGATGTCTCTGCTCGAGAAGTCTTGCCTCAGCCTTGCTACCTGGTTTGTAAACCAGCTGCAGTCCCCATAAAATTTGCATGACACCTGGGAGTGATAAATGCATGCAAAAAATATTACTAATGTATTGACTAGCACATCAGGAACTGATGAGGCACTGAAATGAAATAATGATAGTAGATCACAGCCTTCAGCGAGTTGCTGAGCAGCGACATCTTCCACACCGCCTAAATTAAAGCAAGTAGCTCAGGTCAGACAAAACAGATCTTTAAGAGGAAAGGTAGCTGGAGGGTGAATGAGGCTGACTCAGGATGCAGAGGTCTGCTTTGGAAAGGGAGCCTTGCAGACATGAACTCCTGTTTCTGCCTAGTAAATCTTGCATCAGGGTCATTCACAAAGCAATTGGGATTGACTCTGGTCTCTCTGTATGCATTAAAAATTTCCAGCCAAACCCAAGACGACCACGGACACCGGTGACTCAGTAGGTGACATTCTCCTTTCTGAGTCAGAGCTGAGCAGACACAGCAACATGATGCTGGAGGACATTGCTGCCAGACAAGACAAAATGAGATTAGGAACATGGACAATCCCACACCATTGCTGTTTTACAAGACTGTTTTCTCAGCTATCTTCATCAGACTCCAACCAGAAATACACATCCTGCAGACTGAAGTCCCTCTTGCAAATGACATTTCTCATAAGAATTTCTCTCTAAGAATTTACATAGCAATGTTAAATCATTGCTGAATTTCAGTCTGGAGACGACTGCAATTCTGCACAAAATGAAGCAATTCCCATATGCTGTTTGTAGAGCTTTTGAGATGTCTAAAAGGTGAAATAAGCTATACTATGTTTAAACTTTATTCTATTAATGATCCCAAGAAACAAGCAGAGAAATCATAATTTTTATAATTTTGATGATGCTAAAATCTTTAAGCATTTCATTTCAAAGTAACTTTTAACTTGAAAAGCTTTGGAGTATTTCATGGCCAAGGAGTGATATGACGTCTGGGATTAGGACCCTTTTCCTCTCCTTTTGCCACTCCTCTGGATATCTGGATACTGTCCTCCAGGGAGCTTATTTTCTAAATCCTGGTGCTGTGCTGAGGGTGGAGGAGAGTGCAGAACCCAGAAGCCATAGTATCATAAATGGAGCAAACACCTTGTTGGTTTTCTGATACATTTGCTTGGGATTTTGGAATTAAGGCTTAGTTAAGAGAGGCTAAACTAATGGAGAGTCTCAGTTTCCTCAAAGCAGGACAGATAATGCCACAGACACTAGTACTGGCCCTTCAAGTGCAGAACACATGGTACACAAAGAACCGCTGGCAGCAAGTCTGCAGCCTAGCCTGGCCAGTCTCCAGCATGAGTGCACATTTACCTCTAAAAGGCCTTATGAATTTTGACACTATATTTCATTATTTGAATCTTCAGCTGCAGTGCTTGCCATAGACATAAACAAAATTGCTCACTTTTCTTATGGATCTGTGTGGAATTTGAGGCTGAAAGTGCAGCCTTTGCAATCTCCACTATGGTAAGGACTCTTGTCTCCCAGCAGACTAAAGGAGAATTCTTGCTGCAAAGTCACAAGGAGGAGGATGTGAAGATGGGGCTACAGCAGAAAGAGGCCTCTGTGTGTCCCAGCAGATAACAGGAACTTAAAGAGCAGCACAGTAAAGCAATATGCCAGCTACAAAGTTTGCATTGAAGACGTCTTCAGGCATTGCAGAAGCTCCGAAATTACTGCAGATGTGGAGCATATGAGCTCTTTCAGATTAATAGATAATATTGTCCTGTGAAGGATAGCAAGCATGTGCTATTATAAATGATAGAAGAATTAGAGTCTTTAATACAGATAGTCAGCAATGAAGATAGGCCAAAGGAAGTTTGTGTTTACAAAACAACCAAGAGAAATGGGTGAACACAGTATAAATGAGACTCCTGCTGAATCAAAAATGGCATATCTAGTTTTCTCAGCTGCTCAAGACAGAAAGAAAACAGGTGGGAAAACCATAGAGGACAACAGAAGAGACTGCTATTTGTTCAGGAAGATGAAAGGCATCATGGAAATCAAGGTTCCATTTAGCTGAGAGTGGTATAGGAGCAATGTATAAACCTCAAAGAAGCTCATGATTCAGAAAGCAGGCCAAATCTCACTGTGAATTCTTCCCAGACAACAGTATAAATCCAAAGAAGAAAGTGAGGTTTTATTTAATCTGGTAAGAGTTTGGTCCTTGGTCGTTTTCTAAGGAAATAGAAACCAAAACTGTTATTCCTCTCAGCATCACAGTTAAAATGATAATGTTTCTTACATAAATATTTGCTTGGAAGACTTAAGCTCTCGCATCAGAGATGCCATGCCATCCTGAGGATGTGGAATGTATACTAAAGGCAGCACAACTGATTGGCAGTCCAATATGATATGTTGTCGACAGAGAGTGAGGAGTCTGGGACTCTGTTCTGAGTTCCACTGGAGATTCTTTTTCATATCTAGGTTTCAATTTAGGTGTGCCTCAGTGTGTCCATATGAACATGCTCAGTAAAATTGCTGTGTACCTAGGTGGTTTGTAAAGCATTCACTGTGCTTAAGATGAAAGTGCTTCATACAGAAAGGACAAATCATTGTCCACAGAAAACAGTTGTAAAATATTAAGTTTTGCTCCCATTTTTTTTTTTAAATCAGCTGTAGTCTTAAAAACAGCCAATAGTTCAATTAAAATGTTTTTCACTACTTCACCATAGCACAATGTCCTCATTGATTTGTGAATTATAGTTCATAGCTGAAAGTGGATTGTTTGTTAACTAATGCTGGCTGTCATTTTTTTCCAGTTACAAAAAATTAGCACAACATCATTAACCAAAACCCCAGAAATTTTGTTGTGATCTTTATTTCTTGTACCAGTAGTATGAAAAAGTCATAGGATCTCTTGTTTGCAGAAGAATGACTGTATGACTTTGAAAATAATTATGTATGGTGTCTTAGACACTGTTTGCTTTTAAATAGCAAACTGTCAATGCTTGAATGTCAAGCCAATGATGGAGAACTCTGTTGTGAAGGAACTGACCTGTCGTGAGGTAAGAATTAACTGACATACTAAAAAGCTATGAAAACCAGCAGTCATTGCTACAAAATCATTACTATATAACTTCCCAGGATTTTTAATGAATCCACCAACCTCAGAGAAATGCACGCCAGAGACAATTCCCATGAGGAATGTGGAGGATCTCAGGGTACTTTGCAAATCACATGTACAATCATCATAGATGCGTGAGTGCATCTTCTGTGAAAATATCTACTGCTTAAAAACACAGCACAATATCACACAGACATTTTGGGCAGGAAATTAAAACCACACCCGATGAGACTGCTAAATCTAACTAGTTAAACATAATATAAATGCACTACTCAATCAGGCTTTGGCCTGTCTTCCAGAGAAAACCCTGTGTCTTTGGGGGAAAAAAAAGAACAGTATTTGATTAACAAACTGAAATGTAGACACCCAATTTTAATCCAGCCATTCTGCTTCTTCAGGATCCATGTAGCTGAGTCTCTGAGACTTGCATTGCCTTGTGGGATCCCCATCAGGAGATTGTGCAACAGCACAGAGGTAGAAACAGCACGTCTGACTGCTTCCAGCTGCCTTCTCCCCAGCCTTTCTGAACCTGCAAGCACCCACTGGACCCCCCTGAAGCTAGCTGAATAATTCACCGTTTAGCAGCTTGAGGCACAGAGAGTTGCTGGGGCAGCAGAGCAGCCTGGGGCTCTCCTGCCTCTGCTGCCTGGGCCAGACCCCATGGCAGCCAGACAGATTGCACTGACGCTCCTGAGGAGCAGCCAGGGTACAAGCTATTGCTACAGGGAGAAAGAGAAGTAACAGAAATTACAGCAATTACTACCCTGTAATGTTTTTCAGCAGCAGGGATGTCAAGATTATGCAGTGTCTTCCTCCAGCATCCCAGGTCAGTCCTGTTCCCCTAACTCTCCCTTTCTATGACAGCAGACACCCAATCCCAATCCATCACCCTAAAAGCAGAAAAACTACATTTTAATTAAACTGTTGAAGAGAGCAATGTATTTTTTAATTCTTAGGAGGAACAGGACATGCAAATTTTCATATTTGTTAAAAAAAAGGCTTTCTCAAATGTCTCTGCAGCATCTATATTCACATTTATTTTCATGTTAGGACACAACTATATATTCAGCTGTGTGCTTGTGCAACTCTGTGAGGAGCAGTTGTACTCCTCCTCCAGCACTATTTTGACTCTCCAGTCTGAGAACAAAGAAGCAGGCAAAGGAGTAAAAGTAAGCACCAAAGCTCCCATGTTCAAATCTAATGGATGTGTATGGAAGGATTTTGGACACCTCATTCCCTTTGTTAACCCAAGCTAACAATAACCTACTTTACTGTGGGATCTGAACCAACAGTGATAAATGTAATCTACTTATGTTACAGAATAAAAATAATTACTGTAATGTCTTTGCTTTTACTTGTTTAAAGAAAAAAAATCATGACTTTAAACAGTTGATGTAACAGAAGAGCAAATTGATAATAGATTTTGTATGGGTGATGAGGATAGGATCATGGGGGTAAAATCACGCACAGTCATACTGGCTGGGAGATGTTGGCTCATGGTGGGCAGCAAAGTGGACTGCTTAAGAGGTACAGAAATAGACCGTGGTGGCAAAGAGACAATGTCCCTTGAGCAATAGTCAAAACTATATAGTCTGTATGTGCAAATATTTCTTTACGGAAGTGTTAAAGTAATTCCTTCTTGACACAACGGTGAACTCTGGGAACAGCTGGAACTTCATAGCTTAAAGGATAAAGAAAGATTTTCTTAGTAAACAAAAGACACTGCAGGGTTGACCAGGGCTTTTTTTTTTTTTCTAGAAATTCAAGATATCCTTAGCTTAGTTGCAGAGAAAAGCAGAAGAGGAGATTCATTATATGACGTGTACAACATTAATTTCACAAAGCGTTTTTGCTTAAGCCATTTACTTTGGTTTACTATCACTGTGTGATATTGTATTTTACATTCTTAGTAGGCATACTGCTTGCATACCAAAAACAGCAAATATGTGGTAGGAGTTGTTCCTTGTTCAGGATTCTGTTTAAGCAATGGTCACAGTGCAAGGACACTGAAGCTAGCTCCATATCAGGAGACTTTCCACATACAGAAATCTATCAGCATCAGCACAGAGCTTCTTCTCAACAATATTGTCAGGCAGGATGGTCTCTCAGCATCTCTACATTGCAGCAGTTTGCTATAACTATGACCTCCCTGAGATGCAGAATGAGTAGAGGAGGTAGTCAGAAAAGGCTGAACCCCATGAATATATTGAAGTGTCATATAGAAAAAAATTTGAGATGGATGGGTTAAATGACATATGGAATATAACTACAGAATTTAGCATTCCTATCCTTTCTTGTATGTGCTCAAAGTTAATAGCATTCTTATTGGTTGGTATGCTAATCACACACAAGTAAATTTAACACAAAGCATTGTACCTTTATGCTTCAGCTCTGTCTCTGTCATGCGAGGGAACAGTCAAATTCCTGCTGATGTCAGCACAATGACCTCAGAGGTAAAATGCAGAAATTCAGGTCTTTCCCACCGCTACAGAGAGTGGCAGTGTTATTTTGAAACACGTTTCCATACCGAAGGAAGATAGGTGTTTAATATTCATTATGTTCAGATCATCATGGTTTGAGAGATGGACAGACAGTTTTGCCCTTAACAAGGGAATGTATAGTGTGTATACAGCATCAAACGTATTTATTTCATTGTTGGAAACCTCTAGCAAAAAGCAATCCATGATCTACACCAGTTTAACAAGTATAACATTTTGCCACCTGCAGGGTAACCTCTGTTAGCAGGACACAATGCTGCAGTTAGGATGCCTCAGTTTCCCTGGAAGGATTTGCCAGCTAGTCTAATAACTTATATAAGGGATATTTCATGTAAAGTCACCAAGAAGTTCAAGTCTCTTCCAACATAAGAAAGAAATACAGTCAAACGCAAAGTAAGAAATCCTCTGGCTCAAGTGGGCTGGGCTTTCAGATCCCAGAGTGACTTATATCACTGCTATCTTGATTCATTACTTTGATCTCGTTTTTTACAGTCACTGTGCAGCCCTGACCAATTCTTGACAGCAGTCCCAAGCGTGAATTCTTCAGCAGCATCCCTGTCGCTCCCAAAGCACCTGCTAGCCAGCCTCTTTCCACAGTCTCAGCATCCACATGCTTCACAAGCAAAACCAACAGTGCATGCTACACTTGGTAAAGACTAAAAGATCACACAAAATTTGTTGACAAGACCAGGTCTTTGTCTGAAATGGAAAAATGAATCTCTGCAGCCACTTGACGTGACTAGGTGTAGTAGTTGAAAACAGGAGATAAGCATCTAGACGGTGTTGCAGCTAAAAAGCAAATAGTGATGTGTTAGTGGAGAAAAGTGCACCACTGCTTTGGGATTTGGGTTAGGGTTTTAATAGTAACAGTATATTTGTGCTCTCAGTATTCGCAGCTTATGTCCAGTCAGCCCTAGAAAAATGTGATATTGCAGATCTAGAAGCCTCATCAGTAGGTGTGATTACAGCTTGAGCCATGTCACACAATTCCCTATTGCCCTGAACTAAAAAAATTAACCCTGTTACTGCAGGCTGAAAGGGGTCAGAGTGCCAGCAATCAAACAGGAAAGCCATTTTAAAACACTGAGAGTATCAAGTCTTTATGAGAGATCTTAGGGCAGAGCTACATATATCTGAGCTGGTTTAACACTACTAAAAACTGAAAAGTGGAAATAAATCATTAAAAGAAATAACAGCAACAACAACAAAAACTACCAGGTCTGCTTGAAATAAGCTGTCAATTTCCTCAAGAGACCAGAGAGGGAAAGGAGGAAGAATTACTGTGGGTCATTCAAAACATTTTGGTTTTTGTGAAGTTTTACAAAATGCTTTCTAATAATCTGTTTCTAAGAACAATTTTTGAATCTGTCATTTGGCAATATTGAAGTGTTTTCTTTTGAAGAAACTGAAACAAAGCATATTTTTCTGAGGGGAAAATTTCCTTTTATTATTGCTTTGTTTATCCAAAACAGTTTGCCAAATCCAACAGAATTCATAAATATTTTTGGTCAGCCTGAAAGAAAATTCTGGTCAATAAGTTTTTTGATAGAAGAGGGATGCTTGGTTCTACTTTACATCCTTGTGCCTGACAGGCTTTCTGCATTTTTATCCTAACATAAGGCTTGTAGAGCCTTGAAAAAACATCTACCAGGAAGCCATTCCAGGATGGCTGCAACATTCCAGGATTCCAGCAACAGTCTGAAAAGATGTGGGTTTTATTACATATGAAAGTAGACTAGAAAATTAGAAAACACTGAAGTGAGAACTCACTTCTAGATACAACATAAATAAAGTTTGATCTTTATTTCATCACCTTCATCTCTTAGCTAGCTCCTTATCTATCCTCTGGCTACATTTTCTTAGGTTTTTAATTCAGAAGGAGGTTGAATGCCTTCCAAAAGTGCAAAGCTCAACCCAGCCTTAACTACAGCCATCAATGCTCAGCTGCCTTGCTGATATCTTTTTGGCTAGTATTAACTGTTCCAATCTTCTCACCCACTACTAGTGAAAATAAGACTACATTCATTAAAAGAAAAAAAACAAAAAAAGTGAGATTAAAACCCCACATGGCTCATAAACGTTTTGTCACCTCACAGAATTTCACTCAAACTCAGTATGGATAAGAACAGTCTATAAAATGTCCTACATAGGCCATTATTTGGCAGTCCAGAAACTTATTTGTTTTTTGTATTTTCTGTAATTTCAATACAAATCGATTTCTTCAAGAGTGACAGCTACTACTGGGTCTCTGTGCACAGACATCGTGAGAGTGGCAGCTTTCCTATGAGTTCTACTAATAATAAATGCAACACAGTGGGTGGTCAGTAGCTTTGGATTCTGTGACCTATAATATTTTCTGTCAAGGCACACATTATGAGACTGGTTAGCACTTACTTCCTTTGGTTGCCCAGACATATGTATAAAACAAGTGCAAATCACCTAGGTCTGACTGCACTTTAAAAAAAAAACACAACAGAAAAGCACTGATGTTAGTTAGATTTCTACCACAACCTGTGAAATATGCTACTGCTTTGAAAATCTTGAATGACTCTCTGTTTCTTTAGCTGGAAATGAAATAAAAAGGGGGAAAAAAAGACAATCTTTCCTTTGTTACTTTTTGACATTCAATATTACTTTAAATATTACTAGCAACATGGGATTATGATACTTAAATTCTCAACCATGCTCCAGCTATGCTTCTGAAGAGTATCAAAAGGAAGCTCAGAACATCTGAGGATTTACACAGACTGGAGGGAACTAAAGGACTCTATTCTTCCTTCTGTATTCATGTTACCTATGGGCAGAAATCCCTGATGTATCACCAAGAGCCTCCTGAAAGTACTGAATGAATGTAAGTTTAGATACTATACTTCAGAAAATACTCAGGGAGTCCCATAATGCTCCTGTACTAAAAACATTTTATCCATTTCCTTGCATTTTCCTGATATTTGTCTTGTTCAGGTTAGTTTAAATATTTTTCATGTCATCAACTGAAGTAATGTAAAATTTTATGATCAGTTCAAGTGGATGTGTGGTTAACTCTGTAGTTAAACATGTATCTGGTTTTTGTACAGCCTTACAAAACTCTTATTAATATTGAATATATGTCAGTTTTTAGGGAAGAGAGAAGACTAGTGTAGTAGCCACATTGTAGGAAAACTCTGGAGTAGCAGATTTAGATATATAATGCAAAGTGCCCACAATTTAGGAGGTTATTGTAATAGCATTTATGTATCATTTCAAACTTTTCCTCATGGCAGTTTGGGTTGTGAGCTTCACACACATTGTGTTCTAAATCGACTTTTGGAGGCAACTTTCTTCTCATTTGGCTAGATGGAATATGTAAAGGCCTCAGCATCTAACTTAGGTACCTAAATAAGGTTGCTGAAGTTAGGTAGTGTGGAGCTCTCATTTGGAAGCTATAACCACTCTCATTTTGGGGGGCATTTGTAAGACTGCTCATGTTTTCTCTCCTATTATCCGAGGACTGAAGCATCTTTGAGACTTCGTGCAACCCTATGTGGGTCAGATTAGTGCTTCTATTCTTGTTCTACAAAGATGAAACTGAGATATTGATGATAAAAGTTGCCTAAAATGACTCTGGGTTTCTGCTGCAAAGCATGACACACTTCTACTGTCCTTCCTTCCCTAACAATATTGGCAAATATTGAAGCACAAATAATCTTTAATTGAGTTGTCCTAGGACATTTTGTAAGACAGTTTGTAAGAGACTACTTGCACAGGTAAACAGTAATTTTCGCTTAATTCGGTTCCTACATACTCACTTCAGATCTTCCTTGTTTACAAGAGAAAAAAGATTTATTTAGACCAAAGGTGATAAGGAGCAGACATTCACTCAATGCCATGTTCTTTGGCCCAAGTGTCTCTAAGGTTGTTTTAGAAATGTGTCCTATTGTCTGACTCGATTCTTTCTGGGGTGCTATGTCACCACAGCACTTTCATCTCAAGGCCCAGGATAGTGTTCCAGGCGGTGGCATGAGGCACAGGATGTTTCCAGCCATCCAACAGTTACTTCCACCATGGTGAGCACATAGCGCTTGCCTTGATGAGTTTGTGGGAATGCAATATAGTCAGTCTGCCAGGCCTCTCCATATTTATATTTCAGCCATCATCCTTCATACCATGCAGGCTTCAGCTGTATGGCTTATTTGATAGTAGCACATTCATGGATAACCTGTTGTAGTGGTTTTGGCCTGGGCCAGGGTTTTCAGTAGCACAGTGGCTAAAGAGGTGGCTTCTTTAAACAAAGAGAGTTGCCAGAGGCTTCCCCTGTAGCTGACAGGGTTAGGGCCAGTCAATTTTAAGCTGGACCCTGCACCTGGCCCAGGCCTGGCCAATTAGTGGTGGAGGTAACGCCTCTGTGAATAACATATTTGAGCAGAAGTTGTTGCGCAGTTGAAAAACGGCAGCAGCAACAGGGA
>WBNH01012057.1:226309-343563 GCA_013401255.1 Urocolius indicus | reverse complement strand
AACTCACAAGCAGTTTGTTATATTTCTCTCTATCTCCTGTCCAGTTTAGGAAGGGGAGTGATTTTATGACTTGGTGGACATCGGGCTAAACCACCACACCTGTGCAATAGCATCAAAGGTGAAGTCCACCCCTTGATCATGAGCCCATCAATAGATGTCATGTCTTCCTTGATGGCCTGAGGCATAATTCACCTAGAATCATAGAATTATAGAATCATAGAATCATTTCAGATGGAAGAGACCTTTAAGATCATCAAGTCCAGCCTTTGTCCTAGCTCTGTCAACCACTGGACCATTTCCCAAAGTAGAACATCCACCCATCTCCTAAACACCTCCAGAGACAGTGACTCCACCACTTCCCTGGGCAGCCTGTTCCAATGCCTGACAACCCTTTCAGTAAAGAAATTCCTCCTAATATCCAGCCTGAACCTCTCCTGGCACAACCTGAGGACATTTGTTCTATTGCTTATCACTAGGGAGAACAGACCAACCCCTGCCTCGCTACATCTTCCTTTCAGGTAGTTGTAGACTACTCCCCCTGAGCCTTCTTTTCTCCAGGCTAAACAGCCCCAGATCCCTCAACCATTCATCATAGGAGACGTGCTCCAAATCCTTTCCTAGCTTGGTAGCCTGCCTCTGGATCCTCTCCAGTACTTCAATGTCTTTTTTGTAGAGAGGGGCCCAAAACTGGACAGTCTTTGAGGTGTGGCCTCACCAAAGCCAAGTACGAGGGAATGATCACTTCTCTCCTACTGACAACACTATTCCTGATACAGGCCAGAATCCCATTGGCCTTCTTGGTCACCTGAGCACACTGCTGGCTCATGTTCAGTCAATCAACACTCCCAAGTCCCTCTCTGCCTTGCAGCTTTCCAGCCACTCCTCCCCAAGCCTGTAGCGCTGCTGGGGGTTGTTGTGGCCCAAGTGCAGGACCCAGCACTTGGCCTTCTTGAAACTCATGGCATTGACTTCAGTCAACTTCAATCTTGACAGCTTGGTCCACCTGTTGGTTGTGCTGATATTCTTCATTGGCCCACTTCTTGGGTACTTGGACATCTATGTGTCATACCTTCACTACCAGGTTCTCCAGCTGGGCAGGTGATGCCTTGTCACAATGAGGCAGCCCAGATGGGTTTGCCCCAGCATTGCTGTCTGTTCTGTTTCCATTGTTGCAGCCATCACCACAGAGCATTTTCCAGTATCCAAAACTCAGTATAGGTAAAGTATTAGTCATTTTTCTTGTTTGGTGATGCCTAAAACCAACTGGATGGTTTTCACCTTTGCAAACTGACTCAATTCACCCTCTTCTGTAGCTTCTGTGACTTGTCATAGGGGACTCCATACAGCTGTCTTCGCCTCTGGTGTTCTACCACAATGAGACAGGACCCATCAGTGAACAATCACTTCTCTTATTCTGACAGCTTATTATATGATGGGGCCTCTGCAGCACATGTCACCTCCTTATCAGGCAATATTTCAGTCTTTGCCCTCTGGTCAGTTAGTGATCAATTCCAGGATGCCTGAGAAACTGAAGTTTTCTATACGAGCTCATTTTGTAATCAATGCAACCCACTTACTCCACATAGCATCAGTTGCATGATGTGTAGAGGAGACCTTCTCATTGAACATCCAGCCCAGCACTGGCAATCGGGGTGCTAAGAAGAGTTCTATGTCTGTACCGTTTACTTCTGAAGCAGCTCAAACTCTTTCACATGCTGCCAATATCTCCTTCTCCTCTGGAGGATAGTGGTCCTCAGATTCTTTGTATACCCAGTTCCAAAACCTCACAAGTCACCAGGTGCTTTCTGCCAGAGGCTCCAGGTAGAGCTATTCTCTCTGACTGTAGTGTAAAGCACATTTTTCACATCAGCTCCTGTCCAGACTGACCCAAGGGATGCTGCCTAAGCAATCTCTTGTTTAATTTGTTGAAAGACTTGTTGTTGGTCAGGGCCCCATTTGAAATAATTTTTCTTCCAGGTGACTGTAGTGTTAAAGGGTAAAGTAGTTTGGCAGAAGATAAACCCCCTTGTGTTCCAGCTTATCCTCAGATGCCAGAGGGGCTGGGGCTGGCTAGCTTTACATTCTGAGTTATGTCCAATTTGGCAATATAAGTCTGGTTGTGTTCAACTTACTTATATGAACTGTCATGATTCCGGATGCACTAACAGCACGCTGCACACTCAGCTTGATCATGTTGCATGGACTCACATGGACAGATTTAGAGAGCTGTGTGTGCCAAATTAGAAAATTTTATGCCCAGCTATAAGAATAGTGCAGTTTATTAAAACAACAGGTTATAGAGATTCTTATGGATTGCTGGAGATAGTAGACTGTCTGAAAAAAGCATGTGCAAATAAATGAATAACAGAGCACAAAAGATAGAAAAGAGAGACTCTATAGAGAGATCCCTAAGTTTTCTGAGTTAAGCACTCGGAAAAAAAGTCCAGATCTCACACAAAGGTATCCCTATGGGTGAGACAAGAGGTTCAGCCCAGTGGCCGATGTCAGGAGTCAGAGGCATGTCACTCCAGTGATTCATGGAGTCTTCCCTGACTTGTTCATGACAATATCTTCCCTAACAGTTCCCCTTTATTAAGCAGTTTTTATAACATTTTTTACCTTCAAGGTGGGGCTTGAGTGACTCTAGTTAAACATATCTTTATTTGGGTTGATGTGAAATTGTCTCACTTCACTTTTAAAGGTATAAGTCAAGAATTCAGAGACCATGCTCAGTGAGGGGTGGTTGCACTTCAGAGGCAGGTGGCCTTAGGGATAGAGGTGTGTTTTGGTATTATAATAGGTATTATAATAAGCACAGTTCACTCAAAAGATGTCATTTTGTTAAAATATTACAAATTGTTGGCCTAGAGTGTCCAGCACGCAGTTTATCAGTTCTGTAGTACCATGCAGTACCCTTCTCCCTGCAACATCTCACAGAACCTGGCTACAGATTCTCCACTCAGTCCCAATCTCTGTGCTGATTGCCCAGGGAACCGTTAATTTCTGACATACTAGCTGCACTCCTCCCTGGAACCCTCTGCTATGTGATACCTTCCCTTAGAGTGTGAACAATGCTTTATCTTAAGTTTAACTTCTAAGTTATTTCTAGTAATTATTCCCCTGTGACTTGATAGAAAAGACTTAAAATCATACTGTAGTTCAGAACGTGCATCTACCAAAACCCCATAATGCCTAAGAAAGGTTGTGGGGCTTTTTTTAGTTCGTGGACACAAGACCGTAATTTTGTTGATGATATACATTGTGGTGTGACAATTACAATCTTCCATTTATTCCTAAAAATTGGGTCTCCTCTACAGGCCCTTTGACTTTGCTTTATTTTATGGCAAAGCCGATGTTTAGGAGGATTTGAACTATTTTCTTTCTTAAAAACTTCTTTTACTGAGTTGCCCCACACGATGTCATCAATATATTGTAGATGTTCTGTGGCCTCTCCTTTTCCAGAAACAGACGATAGCATGGCTGATTAACCTGGACTCAGCATCATGCTAACTGCACTTACATGGCTTTCAATAGTCTTCCAGGATTGCTGAAAACATTTAATGTTTATCTGCAATTTTTTGCGTAGGTACAACGTGAAATTTTACCATGACCATTTAGGCAGCAGCAATGCTAAGCTGAAATGTCCATATACAAATTTCTGTTTTCAAGTGACTGTTTTTCTTCTAATTCTTATCTTCCTTAAACAGGAACCAAAACCAGAAGGATCTTTTTTTTTTTTTTTCATTCAGTGATGGATCCTGTTTTTTCTAGGCATCAATAGCTACAGGATAAGGCTATATTAAATGAGGGACCATTCCACTGAACAAGACCTTCTGCTACTAATTTTTCTTTACCAGAATTTAGAATACATTAAGTTTTGAATATGTTTGAATTGACAGGAAATAATAACATCCATGTACAGGACATTTTTCATGCAAAATTGTGAAATATAGCCTTAATGAAACACTTAAAATATAATTCAGTTCTAATACAGAGTGGTGTTTAAAACTGAAGCAGAAAGACCAAAGTGTGATCACTATAAAACAATGTTTGCAGAAGTTGTACTGTCTTCATAGAGATGTCTCTTGAGCACTGACTTGCTATTTGTCCTTCCATGAGGAAAAAAAAAAAAGAATTCCGAGCTGCTCTTCATTTGTCCTGTGGACACTTTGCATATAGATAGCTATCACACAGAATGGAGAGCAAAGTTTCACTTCATTATTATCCAAAGTACTGATTCTGCATCATAGTGTGGTGCTCTCAGGTTATCTTCTTATTTCACTTGGGCTTACCTGATGCTTAAAGAGGTTTCACTTTGATGAAAATTTTCATATAATCAGATTTTAACTGTCTGCTTCAATATACATGATCACACCTAAAATATATGTCCAAGACAGGTTATTCTTTCATTCAGGTGAGCTTCTCGTTTTTTGTTAACTACACATATGCTCATTTAGCGTAGGTCTAACTGTAATTCCATATTGAGAACAATTCTACAAAAAGTAATGGAAAAAAATCAGATAAAATAAGTAGACAGACAAGTAGGCAAAGAAGATATAAGCACAGGTAAGGTGGATCAACAATTATAAAAAATCTTCAGTAAATATTTTTTTTAAAAACCCTTAAACCTCTCAATATATGTCTGTCAATTATTGAGCAATTCTGTATTTCCCTTGATAGAGGCAAGAACTTCTACTGTAGCGTAACATCATTCTTGCCACTCAGGTACAGTGCTTTTCCGCCCCAAAATTATTTGTTATATAGCCTTGTATTGGCAATCATTTCTGGTCAGTACATTGATTTACCTGCAAGAAGACAGCATTATGAAGCCTCTTCTGATGCTTTTCAGGTCAGATGTTCTGAAAAACAGAGTACAAATCCATGCAGTCACCGAGAATGTTACTGTCTTTTACTAAGCAATTAAACCCTTGACAACTGTTGATCATGTAAACACGAACAAGATAGACATATGGAAAAGGGTATATCATCCAGTGAAGTATCCAGGATTTGTGATCATTCAACACAGATTCTGTCTTTGCACCCATCACACCTGCCAATTAAATGAACTCAAAAGTTACTGACAGTGGAAGGGAAGAGGGGGAAAGTAGTGCAGAAAAGGTACTTAATGCAAAGGGGAAGGTTTCTGGTGAGATTTCAGAAAATTATATCACATTTAAATTATTTTCTTATGTAAAACTATTCTAAATTGTATGGCTAAATGAGGAGGTAATTGCTTCCCAAAGAAAATGGCATTTCATATTGAATATTTTTTATATATATATATATATATATATATGCACTCACAAACATAATACATTTACATCTAAAATTAAATACATGACACTTAAATGTTTCAGGAATCTGATCTACAAACTCCCCTAAGCTCATGTCTAAGTCTAAACATTTCTTACATATTCCTTTTAAATACATTTCAACCATCCTAAAATTTTTGATGGGCAATACTTTTTATAAACAGGCAAAGAAGGCAGCCGAAAGAATCTAAATTATGTCTTAATTAAAACCTAGTTATTTTTAATAGAAAAAAAGGTAACAATCTCATCATTAAAAACCGTCAGCAGTAATCCATAGACAATAAATACCAAAACAAAAAATAAAAAGGCAAACAAGTTTTAAACTGCATCTAAGTTTATATCACAGCTCAAGTGCAGGCCTGATATTTGAGATGTCTTCTGGTAGTAGCAACATCATCCTTCATCCAAAAGTTAGGTGTTGAAGTTGGAACTGCCCCTCAAGACACTTCACCTGCTTGACAGCATCCCAGTGAAAATGTGACTTTTCTGTTTTGAGATTTTATCTCTTCATGCACATATGACATAATATAACAAAAAGTTATGCATTTAAAACGCTTCTGCATTCCTGTTTAATAAAGTCTTGGATAAAAATCAGACATTTTCATTAATTTTTTCCTTCAGGTTTTCCCCTTCAAACAAACTACTTTTGTGGATTATCTTGCTCTTGATCTCAAGACTAAATTGAACACCCTTAGTGCCTCTTCTACTATGAAAATATTTTCATCTCCTCTCTCTGTTCATGTTTCAGTGCCAAAAGCCAGATTCTTTATTCTCCTACTAGAGAAAAGCATCCTTGAAATATCAATTATTACTTTTTATCAACAAAACCTGACCAGGACACTTCTTTTCCTCTTAACTAAATGGTATACAGATAAACAAATAAAGGATTATAAAATGAAACAACTCAATTGCAAACCTGCAACTTTGTTTAGAGTGTATACCTAGAATGTAAAATCCACAAGTCATCAACACTCAACTAGGCATAAAGTCATAAATGTTTTTTTAAAAAAGAAACAAAGGTGATTTTAAAAAACAACAATTTTATCAACTAGGATACAATAGGATAGGTTAGTTACAGTATGAAGTGACCTACAACAATCATCTAGTCCAACTGCATGACCATTTCAGGGCTGACCAAACATTAAAGCATACTGTTAAGGACATGGTCCAAATTCCTCTTAAACACTGACAGGCATAGGGTATGGACCACTCCTTTAGGAAACCTCTTACAGTGCTTAACCACCTGCTGTGTAAAGCATCGCATAATCATAGAACAGTTTGGGTTGAAAGGGACCTTAGAGATCATCTAGTTCCAACTCCTGACATGGCGGGGACACTGTCTACTAGAACGTGCTGCTTAAAATCCCATCCAACCTAGTATTGAACGCTTCCAGGGATGAGGTATCCACAGTTTCTCTGGGAAACCTCTTCTAGTGCCTCATTGGAAAGAACTTCTTTCTAATGCCTGATCTGAATGTACCCTCTTTCAGTTTAAAGGCATTTCCTCTTGTCCTATGACTACATGCCCCTGTAAAAAGTTCCTCTCTGGCTTTCTTGTATGTGCTCTTTAGGTGTTGGAGGGCTGCTATGAGGTCTTCCTGAAGCCTCTCCTCCAGGCTTAACAACCCCAACTCTCTCAGCTTGTCTTCACACAAGAGGTGCTCCAGCATTCTCATTGTCTTTGTGGCCCTTCTTTGGACTTGCTCCAATGGGACCACATCTCTCTCATGCTGAGGATCCCAGAGCTGGGTGCAGGACTCCAGGTAGGGTCTCACCAGAGCAGAGTAGAGGAGGAAAATCACCTCCCCTGACTTGCTGGTCATGCTCTTTTTCATACAGCCCAGGATACAGTTGGCCTTCTGGGCTTCAAGTGCAGCTTTTAATTCACTAGTATCCCCAAGTCCTGTCCTCGGTCTACTCATTGCCCATCCTCTCTCTGTGCTTTGTATTGCCCCAACTCATGCGCAGGGTCTTGGCCTTGTTGAATGCCATGAGGTTTGCGTGAGTCCACCTCTCAGGTCTGTCAAGGTCCCTCTGATGACACCTCTTCTCTCCCTACTGCTACACCTTATAGCTTGATGTCATGGGCAAACTTGCTGAGGGTGCCCTCAGTCCCACTGTCCTTGCCACCAACAAAGATGTTAAATAGTGCCGGTTTCAATACCAACCCCTGAGGAACGCCACTCCTCACTGCTCTCCACTTGAACATCAAGCCATTGACCACAACTCTTTGAGTGTGACTATCCAGGCAATTCCTTATCCACCAAGTGGCCCATCCATCAAATCCATGTCTCTCCACAAGTCCAAATAGGTGATGTCAGGTGCTCTCCTCTTATCTGCCAACACTGCAATCACATTGTATAAGGCCATCACATTTGTTGGGCATAATGCCCTTAGTGAAATTGGAATGGCTGTTACCAATCACCTGCTGTTTTCCACGTGTCTTAGTATAGTTTCCAGAAGGATCTGCTCCATGTTCTTGCTGGGTACCAATGAGACTAACTGGTCTGTAGACTTCCTTTTTCCCCTTTTTAAATATGCAGGTTATGTTTCCCTCTTTCCAATCTGTGGAAACTTCACCAGACTGTCATGACTGTGTCATTCTGTTACTTCTCAAATATGATAGTGGTTTAGTCACTTCTGCCAGTTGTCTCCGGACCTGTAGATGAACTCATCAGGTCCCACAAGCACCTCCAGGTTCCTTAGATAGGCTCAAACCCAAACTTCACCTATAGTGAGAGGTTCACCTTCTGTGACTTGAGCAGTGTGGCTGGAGCACTTGCTGGTGAAGACTGAGGCAAAAGTGTCATAGAGTAACTCAGTCTCCTCTATGTTGCAGGTAACCAGGTCTTCCATTTCCTTCTGGAGAGGGACTACATTTTCCCTAGTCTTCATTTTATCACTGACATACCAGTAGAAGCCTTTTTTGTTGCCCTTGACATCCCTGGCCAGATTTAATTCTGTCAGGGCTTTAGCTTTCCTAACCAATCTCTGGCTGCTGGAAAAATCTCTCTCTATTTTTCCCAGGCTACTTGTTCTTGCTTACGCCCTCCATAGGCTTACTTTTTGTGTTTGAGTTCATCCAGCAGCAACATGTTCATCCACACAGACCTCCTGGTGTTTTTGCCCGACTTCCTCTTTTAGGGGACATATTGCTCCTGAGCTTGAAATGCTTCCTTTTGTCATCTCAACCTCCCCTGATGCAGATTTGAACCATTCCCATACTTCCCATCACTGGGTACAAGGGAGAAGAAATCAGCACCTCCTGCTTCACATTCTCTCCTCACGAACCTGTAGGGAGCAATGAGGTCTCCCCTCAGCCTCTTTGTCTCCTAACTAGACAAGCACAAAGGCCTTAGCTTCTCCTCACAGGACATGCCTTCCAGTCCCTTCATCAGCTTTATTCCACTCCTCTGGACATATTCAACAGTGTTATTGGACACAGTCTAGTGGCACATCTGATTAATGCATATCTTCCAGATGTGTGTCTGAATTTGATGTGAAGATAGAAATGGCAATTCCTCTCTTTTCCTACTGGTTCGATCCACTGGTTAATCATCTACTGTGATAAGACTGTGCCCCATTTCCCACTTGTCTGGTTTAAATTTCCAATCAGTTAAACTAAAGAGCCTTTAGTATCTAATATTTCTTCTCTATGGTGGCACTTATCCCCAAGGGTCAAGTAACTTCTCATTGACTGCTGTACTAATGGAGCCTGGATGGTAACAATACACACCTCAGACTGAAGCCAGATCATCATCTGTGGGATTCAAAGGAAGTTTGCTGTTCAGACAAAAACAAAGTTATCCTTAGGTGAGGGCAGGTGATCTGTGATAAACACAGGAGCCATTTATCTGACCAGTTGACCAGAGCTGAGTCTAATGAATGTTACTGTGAATTTTGAGAGACATTTTGAGTTTCTACCGCTCTCTGCCAGAATATGCCCTCTCCTACCTAAATTTGGGGAGATTACTGCATCTTAGTCAAGAATTGGCCCATCCTGATATCTGCATACTCTGTGAAGTACAAGGACAGATAAGCATCTCCTTCTGCTTTATCCTAGCTGGCAGCAGTACATATCTCCCAGGAGCAGTTCATGAGCGTCCTTCACCTCCTTGTAAATAACCACTTCCAAGAGCACAAAAGATTCATTCTCCGTAATTAAGACCTAATTCAATACCAGATGAAATCAATGAAAGTTTTTCCACTGACTTCTGTGTGCTTTAGCCCGAGCCCTGAAAACGACAATCATCTGGTGACATTTGTGTTATATTAACCCAGCCTTTAGAAACTATATTGAGGTCTCCAACTCATTTCACATAAGCCACCAAACAGTAATAATTTTCAGACAGTGTCAACCTGACCCAGATTTGAACTGGCAATCTGGAGCTGGAAAGCACTATAATCCATTACTAGCCCCGTGAACCATCTGGTCACAATATCTCAAGCAACTTACATGGTACTTGGTAGCTGAAGCAGTTTGCTGAGACTTGTAGGGTAAAAAACCAGACTGTGTTTATGCGTGTGGGTGTGTGCATTTAAATATATTTAAGAATTTTCTAACATTGACAGAAATACTTGAAACTGACACTGATTTTCTTTTCACTTATTCTTAACTTATTTTTAATTTATTTCTTTTCACTTAATTCACTAGTGCATAGCTAAATAATTCACTTACAGTTCCTGTATTGGAATGGCAGTAAGAAAAACAAAAGGATCTAGGGTAAAATCCTAATAAAGACATGTCTACCAGCTATAGTAGGCATATAAGTATTTTTGCAAGAATCTCCAGTGCTATATGTGAGTGTTTCTTCTGAGTATATAAACATTTACAGAATCACAGAATCAGAGAATCTCAAGAGCTGGAAAGGGCCTCAAAAGATCATCTAATCCAACCCCTGTGCCACAGCAGGACCACTTACAGTAGGTCACACAGGACCTCATCCAGGTGGGTTTTGAATGTCCCCAGAAACATTCCTCAACCTTTCATCATAAGGGAGATACTCCACTCCGCTCATCATCTTTGTGGCTCTGCACTGAACGCTCTCCAATACCTACCTGTCCTTCTTGAACTGAGGGGCCCAGATACATTCTTTCTTACAGTTGTACAGGGACCCTGTGTTGCCTTTATAAACTTTTCCCAAGAAGAGTTGAGCTTGCTGATTACACTCAGAACATACTGATTTCTACCACCCTCCCATGTTTGTATTTCAAAGAGAAGACAACAGCTGAAGTTTTCCTCTGTTTTGCACTTGAAATAATTCATCTGTATTTAAGTAGAGTGCCAAAGGTTACTAGGTTAAGTGGTGTTATTTTAAATCCATTTTGTAGATGTGTAAATGACTAAAAGATGTCAGCCAGTGAAAAATAAGATCCAGAGGGAGCTTTGTAAGAGGATATCTTGGACCATAAGTTTGTTCATTAAAGGTCATCTTTCCAAAAAATATTTAGTCTTGAAATATCAACAAGAAACATCTTCAGATGATTCTATGTATATAATTCAACATATCAATAATCTGACAAGTCTCAAAGCCACACTTCATTTAAGCTGTATTTTACAGTAGCAGTCAGGGTCAATTTATAGAAGAAAACTCATTAACAATGCCATAGACATACGAATATAAATGCACCACAAGAAACTCAGGCTAGAAAAATACTGATAGAAAGATAATATATTTACTGAAGTATTGTCTTTAAATTGGCTTTTACAAACTTCTTTTACTAGTGTTATAATGACAGTTTAAAATTAAATACTGATATTGTTTGGCAGTTGGAGGGGTTTGCCTAACAGATGAACCTGTACCTGCATATTTTAATACAAAAAAAAAAAATTAAATAAAGCATGTAAATTTCAATCTTACATAAAAGATGCTCCTAACATTTGCCCAAGGTCCTACATTCCCTTCTCGAGTTCTCCACAGTAACACCTCAGTACATCGAACATAGGATATCCACGAGTTTATAAGGATAAGCTTTTTGATGTGTCTGATTTACAGAATAGTTCAAGTGTGAATACATTAATTTTTCTATCAATTGTTCCAGAAAACAGAAACAAGAGTTATGAAATAAATATCTTGATTTACTCCTTTATTGATTAGAGTTCATTTTATGGCTGATCAAAGATACTTGATACTCATGTGCTTAATTCTGAAAATATTATCCATGGCAGCTACCTTTCTGAGTTTGTTTGCCATTCATCTGCTGCTGATGAAACAATCCATTACATATCAGGCAAGGTGAGATCTGAGGAGAGAAAAGAAATAGCATTTTAACTAGAATGAATGATGACAGAGGGAAAACACTTTTGTAGACAAGTTGTTTTTCAGGACTTGCTGAAGGAAAGACTCCAGTCTCAGGTGGTTTCAGCCTCTGACTCTCAGGTGGCAGAAGAGTAACAATTTTGGGTTACATCTCAAGTAGCTGCTTATAAAAACAAATAAATATTTGAGTGTGAGAAAAGATTAATAGATGACTTGGCATCAAAATAGGATGTCATTAGAATGTTTATCTGCTTCCCAATGAAACTTTTTTAGCAATGTTTGAAAGCATAGTATCTACTCTTGATGAAACTAAGAAGGCACCAAATAAAATATTCATACACTCAGATAGAATGCAAAAGTAAAAAATATATCTTATTAAATAGCTGCTGAAATGAAAATTCTAAGATAGCAGGTGATACAAGGAAGCCTCGTATCTGATACTCTCGTAGACTGCAAATACACTTCAATTAGACTTAGTGTATTTATTTCTGTGATAAGATATGGTAGAATAATAAAGAGAGTCACTTTATACTACAGTTCTAAAACACATTTCAAAAATCAAGAGGGAGGGAAAAGTATAATTTTTCTCTTAAAGTTTGCCATTGCTTTAGTATATATATACAAACTGCATATATAACTGGGCAAGAACCAAGGTATTTTTCACTATCATTTGCTGTAGCATTTTGTTTTATCTCTACTCGTATTATAAAGGCAAGAATAAGGCACTTTTAAGATAAGGTAAAGATAAGAATTTTTCAGAAGTAGAAAACCTTTATTCTACCGATCAGCAAATGCTTTACAAATATTAATGAATTATTTCATATCCCTACTGAAATATTTCTTCCTATCATACAGCAGAGAAAAGAGGCAGAACAACTGGAGATGTCTCATTAACGGTCATCCAGCAAGCCAATGGCTTAACTAGGAATAAAGTCACTAGGTAACCTGACTCCCAGTTATAAGTGTTAATTACGAAGCAAGCTTCTGCCAGGAGATTCAGAGAATTCAGTCATAAGTTCAGCAGACCCTGTTGCTTACTAAGGCTTGACTTCTGCGGCATTGCTGTGTCAGTCAGAGTTTCATCCTTGAAGCTAGATCATCAGGACCTTATAGCCTTAAAGAGAGTAGTGTGACTAGACTATTAGTGTATTTTGGTAAAAGAAGAGAAACTTGGCACTTTAGTACCAAAGAAGAATTTGCTAATGTAGATCTATTTACATTAAAATACCCTTTTGTTTCTGGTGAATTGACCTTCACTGGCCCCCAGGTACCCATCAAGCCACCCTATCACTCCTCCCTTCCACAGGCTCCACTTCACACATAAGTTTTCTACCTCATCTCACCAAGTGGTGCAGAGAGATGAGGATTAGGGATTGTGGTCAGTTCATAACGCTCTCCTCAGATGCTCTTTCTCTCCTTACTCCCATGGGAGACAGTCCTTCATTAACTTCTCCAACATGGGTCCTTCCCATGGACTGCAGTTCTTTAACAACTTCTCTAGTGTAGGTCCTTTCCACTGGGTGCAATCCCTCAGGAATTGACAGCTCCAGCATGGATCCCCCAGGGACTGAAGGTTTTGTCAGAAAACCTGCTCCTGTGTGGGCTTTTCTCCACAGGCTGCAGTTCCTGCCAGGATCCTGCTCCAGCATGGGCTTTCCATGTGCTGCAGCTCCCTTCAGGGCACATCCATCTGCTCTGGCGTGGGATTCTCCAAGAGCTGCAGGGTGAGTGTCTGTTCTACCAAGGGTGTCTATAGATGCCTGTTTTCCTGAATAAGTCCTGAACTTGTTTCAACTTAGTGTTTGTCTCAGCTTGTCAGGGACAATAAAACATATTAGTACACTATCAACAACTAAGAATTCTCTATCATTCAGTTACTTTGACTCACAATTAAAAATCGGGTATGAAGGAAAATCTATGGATTTTATTTAAGATGCTATGCTCAGATAAGTAACACCCATCTATATATATAGAATTATTCGAGATGGTCTTTGACCTACCAGAACTAAGTATGCAATAAAGCAATTCAGGACACACCTAGACAAGGAGCTGCCAAAGGTCACATTTGCACTCTATCCAGTTTCAGAATCTTCCAGATGTGATCCAATTCACATCAAGGAACCAGATGTGTGTCGAAAGAATGTCGTTCCAGCCCTAATTAGGCAAGCTAAGAAGAAGTATATGCCAGCCTAGGGTCTGCAGAGTGTTTATGTTTCTAAAAATGCTTTGAACTAGCTTAATTTTTCTTCACTAGTCTCTTCCTCAAGCTTTGTCTTTTGAACCAGTCTGGATACCTACCACTAAGAAAACCCAGGCTCCTCTGAAATACATTCTGCTTTTGACTCTGACAGTAACATATTTATATTGGGGAAAAAACAAACATAAAACACACAGCCAAAAAAGGAAATGAGGAGAGAGGGCAAAAGCTGTTTAAAAAACCTCAGGATGACAAGTTTTTTAAGTTTTCAGATGTAAGTCTGAAAAATTTATGCAAATATTAGTGGAATTGGTTGATTCTGTGTTATAGTACCAGGATCTCCACATCTCATAAACAGCTAAGTTGTGACATTGACAACTGCCTGAGAGACAGAGCCAAGATAGCACTCTGAGACAGCTCAAAACTGAACTGAATGGCACAGACCAGTCCTGCAAAATCTTCTAGAGACAGCTGAACAAGAAGCCAGGTTACCCGAACAAGCCCAGAAGACTGAAGTATGGTGGAAAATGAAACAATTTCTGTACAAGGCTTTCTATATCCATATATGATGTTGACAAGTGAATAAGAAGGTTGAAAATTTGAAAAAGTTTCTGATTAGAGCTTAGATGATCACAGTTGTCCTTTCTGACTTTAATCTTTGACTCTATGAATAAACAATGAGAGCATTTAGAGTGCAGAGGGAAACAGGGAAACCTTACCAGCAGGTGCTCAGTTGGGTTAGCAATAATACTCACTGCTGGATATCCTTGCTGGTCGGGGTCCACTGTTAATTGGATGGTGCTGAGAACACAAGGATGGGCAAGAAATGATCACATTTCCCTTGGAAGCCTGTATTAGAAGGGCTATTACCCATCACAACTGGGACACCAGGAAACTTAGCAGAGTTGGCAGTCAGGGCGCTCTGTTGACAGTTTGTCTTCAAAGGTGTTAGTGGAGATGGGTGAGTGCTTTTTGGGGGAGTCTGAGGGAAAAAGGTGAATGGTACTTCAGGTAAATCTGTTGAGAAATGTGGTTTTGCTGTTGATGCTCACTGTACTTGTGGTGGCAGCATATGTGCCTATTTATTACAATGCACTTAAAAGATTAAACAAACTGCATAGCTATACAATTATTAGGCAAAGTTCATTGTACTGGGATGAGTTTTAGTACCCATAAATGTTGAAATCTAAGCCTACCTAAGCATTTACTTATTTTTACAGTGATCACCATTCCTCTTGACAAGCAAAAGGTCTTTCTTTTAAAAAGTTGACTTTATTTGCATGTACTTTTTAAAGTAATAGCATTGTATTTAAGCAGACAGTGTTGGTATGGGATTTCTCTATGTAACTTGCTTGTGCAAGACTGATACTTCATAGGGAAAACAAAGGACAAATAGAAGGATCAAAACAAAACTAGAGTGTATTATATTCCTTTTTGGCATAAGACTGCAGCCAGATTGAGTCTCTGAGCATTTATTTTTCAAAAAGCCTCCTGGAGTATTGGCCTAAGTGTCCTCTGAACTAGGCCATATACAACATGTAGAGAAAGAGCAGCAGCTGCTGAATTTTCAAATCACCCCTCATCAAAATAATTTTAAAAGCTATTTTCCAGGATTAAAGGTTTTATTATAACTAACTGTATTAGTGAACAAAAGATACAAATTGATTCTACCATCATCACTTCAACAAAAGTCTGTACATGAATGGGGTGAAAACAATTCCGTTTAATTCCATCAAAGGCTTTTCTTAGTGCCGTATCAACTACTTTACTTTGTGTTTTACTTATCACTCTAGATGAGATTTAACTTTCACAGTTAAGCATTGTAATACCTTTATGAGTCTGTCTATAAACAAATGACTGGACATCTTTAGTTGCTAAGGTCAATGTTATGATTAATGAGCATAAAAATCCTCCCAGGATATGTACTATCCAATTTTGGAGCTGATAATTAAAGGACCAGTGTGCACTGTGTGTTAATGGAACGGGAACAAAACTTGCTGTCACAGTGTTGCTAGCTGCATTTCTCACTTTTTTTTCTTATTTAACTCACCTCTAATACAACTTGAGTGGGGGTAGTAACTTTCTGGGGAAAATAAGGTAGATCTAGTATAGCACACATGTAAGTAGCTTTAGCTTGATTACCCATAGCCTGTTTCCTGTAAGCGTGTTGTATTTCAGGTTTGAGTTTTATTAAGCAATACATCACTTATAGGTTTCAATTTATTAAGAAGTAATACATCAAAATGTAATAAAATGAAGTCTTAGCTAACAACTATGTGATTACTCAGCCACTTACTGCACCGAGTCCTTCAGTTTATATATATGTAATCATGGGCAGCTAGTCAACTCTGCCAAAATACCAACATATTGAAATTGCAACTTTTTATGGAAGCATACCAGTTCCAACAAAACTTTCATTGAGTAAGGTTTCTTTGCTCCAGGACAGAATTTCTGATCAAAATGAGAGAGAAACAGGAAAGAGAATAGCCTAGTGGTTATAATAGCCATGGTAATCCAAGTCCCTTAAAAGACTCAAGTCAGGAGTCTGGTTCTCTGCTGGAGCACTCTAATCCCATATCCTCTCATTTTCAAAAAAATGTGGCTTTATCTTGTGCAATAAGAAGAATTTTGAAGTTTCACCAAACTGCAAGGCTGTTTCCCGCACTATCCTATCTCTTCCTTATCATTTTGTAAGGAAAGGTTCAAAAAATGAAGAGTCCTGAGACCAAGAAGGAGTTCAACTAAAAACAGTTTTATGAATGAAATCAAGTAACCACTTATTATAACAGTAATGCAGTTGACAGATAGCCCTGTACCATAGTCATGCATACCTAAATTAATACCTAACTATTGTATCCAGTTTTCCATGAAGACAGGTATTATAATTCTTATGTTTGTTAACAATTCAGTGGTAATTTACACACCACACATTAGATAATTAAAAAGAAAACACAGTATTATCAATTGTCTCATTCCTGTGACAGGGGTCAGAATTTTAGCAAAATTATTCTTTTTTTTCCCTTCAATTTATGTCTAGAAAATTCATGACAACTTTCAGAACTCATGTCTTCATAGAAATTATGTTTCTTATTACATGTTTAAATTTTTATTTTCACATAAAGCTTAATTCTACAATTCTGAACAATGCAATTAACAAAAAAAAACCCAAACAAATTATTTTTCAAATTTACTGTGAGTTTGCTGTTGGAACAAAAGAAGCTGGGGAAGAGGATACATGCAGACATCTTCCATTTCTCATCCTAAGTCTATACTGGAAATTGACCCCATATGTTGGATAATTGTTAAGAACATGGGTTGCTTGGCAAGTATAGGTTCTTTAAAAAAAAAAATCAAATCAAAACAAAACAAAAAATTAAAAAAGGAAAAGAAAAACCATATTGATGCACAATAACATCTCTCTGATTTACATAATCAGTTGGTACATCACTATCATTGCCCTTTACCATACATTTAGTAAATTATGACTAATGTTGTCATTAAAAATTACAACACAGGCAAAGGCATATCAAAGGAAAATAAAAATAAGATTTGAACTGAAAACTGAGAAAAGCAAGAAGTAGATCTGGGAATACAAGAGACATCAATTATTTTTTTACCGCTATTCCGACTCAGAATTCAGTCAGTCAATAAAATAACTAACCACAGCAGTTCATCTCTGCATTGAAGGCTAGATGTTCATAGCATGTTTCAGGCATGCTTCTAGCTTTCGTCTCCTTACAGCATCAAATCTTTGCCTGTGCTTAGTATATCCTTCTTGATACAAACATTGGGTTTTTTTATCCAGTTGACATACTGAAGGCAGACAATTCTTAACTTGTTTCTTTGCCTTGAATAATTAACAGCCCTGTTGCAATTTCCAAAAGCATCTTTCAAAACAAAACTGTATTTTCTGTGATGGTGCAATTACTAGCCATCAATGAAGAATCTATAGGAAAAGTATATAAAATATTTAAATTGGAATTAAAATTGAAAGAGTAGGCTAGGTGTATATTTAGGCTTATGCTTCAATAATTTATTATAATTGCAGTAATGTAACAGGGGAGCTGCTACTGCAAACATAGCTGCAGAATTACTGCTAGAAAGCAGCAAGAGTTATGTAATAAATATGTTTCTTAAATACAAAAAAAAAAAAAAAAGAAATTGTAAATGTTATTTATAGTTTAATACCTCGGCTCTTACAATGTTTTACTGCCAGCCATGTGACTGAAATCAGAAGGTCCCAAGGAAACATAGTAACTGTGTTTCCTTTCATAAAAAGTCATCATTTCAGGCAAGGCCTCTACTCACAGATCCCTGGGGAGCTGGGTGAAGCCCAGGGAAAGGCAGGATGGAGTGGCTGAGAGCTCCAGCCCAGAGGCAGGAAAACCACCTGCAGCTCTCTGCAGCTGTGACACCCTCTCTCCCCGCTGCCAAAATGTTCTTGCTGTTTCTGTGTTACACCTGGCACACATCCAAACATGGGACTGTGGATAGAGCCTTGCTGTGGCTGCCTACCTCCTGCACCAGGGAACTGTCACTGGAGGAATGGAGAAATCATCCAGAAAAGAGGAGAACAAGAAATGAGAGGATGGGAGCCGGTGTCAAAGGACAGTCAGTAAAACAGAATCAAAGACCAGAAAACACAACTTCACTGAAAAATCTCTGGATTTTACCTCATATAATGAATGCACACTAGTTGTCCAGTGTTAAATACACAACCATGGTACAGTATGGGAGCTTTAAACACAAACTGTATCCAAATCACACACAGATGAGGCAAAACTAAATGGATCCTGAGATCTTCCTTAGATGATGTCACCTTAAAGCTGCACTCCTATCACACGGATAAAATGCATTGCTCAAGCAACTGGAGCAGGGCCATATTTAGGCTGTATTCTGTGTCAATGCACCAAAATTCAGGCTGAAGCCACTTGCTCATGCCTGAGGAGGAATACAAAAAATCTGGGGAGAGTTGTCATCATCAGATGTCAGCAGTCATTGATTTCAGTGTTCAGTAAGATCCACAGCACCAGAGACTGGCTCATCTTTATCCAGACTCTGACAGCCATCATTGAAGTAATTACTGAAACAAAAGGGCACGTGCTCAAATTTATGGCTTTGCAACAGAGATCACATTTTTTCTCAAACTTTGACAATTACTAAAATTTGGAGCACAATCCACTTCCCACTGAAGTCAACAGTCTTCCAATACAGCAGTCTCATGTGCACTTCAACACAGTTCAGAGGAAACTGAAGACTGTAGCCTTTCCTGAAACCAGAGAGAAGGTAAGTCACTCACCTGACTTTTTCCTAATGCAAGCTGAAGATTTGAAAACTGAAAAATAAAAAAAAAACATAGTCTCACAAACTAGCTGCCTTCAGAATAATCCCCACAGCCAAACACATTTAAAACAAAGCAAAATAACTTTCAGATCAGGAAGCCATCAACAGCTCATTCTCACTCTGCAGTGGGATGATTGGCAGTGCTAACTGAGAACACACACCAAAAGAAACATCTGTAGACCCAGTGTAAGGAAAGCTGCAAGGAGAAGAAAAGGCTCTCCAGGGCAGCCACGTTTCAACTCAGCTTGAAGTGAGTGTGAGACAGCATCAGGATAGAATTTAAGCTGAGAAAAGGAGGTGTCAGTTTTCCCCTAGGGAGCTCATACTCAGCCTTAGGAAGCATCACCACTTTCTGTCTGGTATTGAAAAAGTACTTGGTTTCAACTATTCTTCTAAGGAAACAAAGTTTACCCAGTTTGTATGTCTGCCTTCTACCTCTACTCAGTAGCTTGGCTTAGGCTGTCTTTGACATAGTGTTAGAAGTATCAAGGATAGCAATCTCCTCCAAGCATCACAGAAGTACGCAGACAGGTCAAGGAGAGAGATTCAAGTCTCTCTCTCTCTTACAACAGGGACTGGCAGGACTTCAGGTATCTTTTGGACACCAAACAGCCCAAGAGACAGAGCTTTTAGGAATGCTCCAGCCATAGGAAAGTTGAACACTTGTCTCTCCTATTAGCTATCCAATAAAACAAAAACAAACAGAGCACCACATTTTTTTTTTTGCTATTTCTAGAGTGTGTTTTCCCCTGGAAAGCCCTTTGAGGCCTTAGAACTGGCAATCCTCCCTGCCATGATGGAAGCCTGATGAAACACCTTGCTAATTCTATAAGCCATAATAATTTCTTTTCTCCAATTGGTTGTTCCAAAGCAGACATTGACATTATATGCACATATTTCAACATTTCACATTAGGCAAGCATATTCTGTATATATTTACACAAAATGTAATGAATTCCACAGTCCCAAGGGTTACATACTCAATAAACTTAGTTGTAGTAATTATTAATATTAAGGAGATATCTTCAGAGCCAGAAGGACCTCAAATAACTTAGATTCTGTTCAAAATTTTCTAACCTCTAGAAAACATCTTCATGACCCTAAGGTTTAAAAGAGTTAAAAAGTACAAATATATAAATAAAAATCCCTCCAGTTTCAGAGATTAATTTAAATGACATTACACGGAAATGCATAACTTCTCTCAGCACTTTATCAGTGCTTCTCCCAGTAGACACAATAGCGATTGTATTTTAAAGTACTATATTTTTTGAAAATATAGCTTAAATAAGAAATTCAATATGAAATTCCAAGTTTAAAAACATCTTACTTAGACCTATTTGGGGCAAGCAATAGAAAAAAAAAAAGCTAGCTACTTTTTCTCTTACTACTGTATGTCACATTATATAAAAATAATTCCCTTAATTATCATAATTAAACAATAGAGAATGAACTTTTGTTTCAGCAATAAATATTTTCACATTTCCATTTGCACCATTAAGTGGTTTAAGCAATATTTACATTCTTTGCACTGTGGCATGTAAAAGCTGTAGTGAAAGTAAAACACATTGTTGCGATCACTTTTTTGAGTAATAAAAACAGCCAATATTATTAAGTAAAAACAGTTTTCTAGGTTTCCAGATCAAAACTTTGAAATGTCGTTCTGGGTTTCAGAATTTACACAGCTTTTAAGTGGTGCGAACTTACCTCTTTACATTTACAGTTGCATTTTGACCATGCATTCTTACTAGATAGATACCTCAAGTCTGCACATCCAAAAAAGCTTATTAAAAAACAATGGTAATTGCTAACAATCTTGACCGTATACTGAATATTCCCTGCATGTAATGCTCTAATGTAGAAAAAAAAAAAAAAGTAACATTTTTTTCTGATATATTTTATTTATTTCACTGATACATGAATCCTGCTCTGGCAGGGGGTTGGACTAGATGATCTCTCGAGGTCCCTTCCAGCTCTTGAGATTCTGTGTGTCTCTGTGTGTGTATGTGTGAAATTTGTCATCCCTCTTGCTTAGAACTATTTTCGGCTTTGATTTTTTCAGTGAAGCAGATGATGTTTTCCTGTGCCTTTTTAATCACCTATTCTAAGACGCGATTTTTGGTTGGGATCATTAATATAAAGACTGAAGCTAGGTGTTCCCATTACCAAATTCATCTTTTCAACCTGTTTTTCTAAGGCATATGTTCTAATAATTATGGGTTTGCTCCTGAAAATCACAGAATCGTAGAATCATAGAATTCTGGTCTGACAGGGCGGTTTGACCAGATGATCTTTTAAGGTACCTTCCAATCCTTAAGATTCTATGATTCTGTGATTTTGGTTGGAAAAGACTTTTAAGATCAGATCATTGAATCCAACCACTAACTTAACACTGTCAAACCTACCTAATTAACTAAACTACTAATACTAAAACCGTGTCCTTAAGCACCTAATCTACCCAATCCTTATGTATCTCCAGGGATAGAGACTTTACTACTGCCCTAGGCAGCCTATTCCAGTGTGTAACTACACTCCCAGTGAAAAAAGTTCTTCCTAATCTCCAATTTAAACTTCCTCTAGTGCAACTTGACATCATATCCTCTCTTTTTGTCATTCGTTATTTGGGAGAAGAGACTGACCCCTGCCTCACTACATCCTCCTTTCTCGTAGCTAGAGTGATCACACCTCCTCTCAGCCTCCAGACTTAACACTCCCAGCTCCTTCAAACACTTTTCATCAGACTTGGTCTCCAGACCCTGCACCAGCTTTGTTGCCCATATCTGGACACAAACAGCACCTCAGTGTCTTTCTTGTAGTAAAAGGCCCAAAACTGAATGCAATACTCAAAATGCAGCCTCACCAGTGCTGGGTGCGGACAGACAATCCCTTTCCTGGTCCTGCTGGCCACACTGTTTCTGATACAAGCCAGGATGCCATTGGCCTTCTTGGCCACCTGGGCACACTGTTGGCTCATGCTCAGCTGGCTGTTGATCAACATACACCATTTCATTTCCAAACAGCTTTCCAGCCACACTTCCCCAGTCCTGTAGCATTGCCTAGGGTTGCTGTGGCCCAAGTGCAAGACTTGGCACTTGGTTTTGTTGAATCTCATACAATTGGCCTCGGCCCATAGCTCCAGCCTGTCCAGGTCTCTCTGAAAAGCCATCCTACCCTCAAACAGATGAACATTTCCATCAGCTTGATGTCATCTGTGAACTTTCTGAGGGTATACTCGATCACCTCATTCAGATCATTGATAAAGATGTTTAACAGAACTGCCCGAACACTGAGCCCTGGGGAACAGGGCTCAGTTCCCAAACATATTTGTTCACTTAGCATCAGTCTATTATTAGTAAACTTATCAAAAAGGTAATTGAATTGCTTGTGTTTTCCCTTTTTTATTCACTGATCACCTCAGAAAATTTGAGAAATTGTTACTTCTTTTGGCTCAAATTGTCAAGTAAAGCATTTAGCCTTCCAAGAGAACAAGGACAGAAAATACATTTCTTTTTCACNTTTAAAAAAAAAAAAAAAAAAAAAAAAAAAAAAAAAAAAGCTAAAATAGCAGAGAGACTTTTTCTTGGCTCAGAGATTCAAGTTTTTACAGCCAATCCCTGTCCAAAAACTTTCCCTTCTAATTTTTTTTCTCATAAGCACACCATAAGAGTTTTCTCTCTACACTCCTGTTGTGCTTAGCTGCCTCTCACATAGGAAGCTGCTGGCTTCACATAGTTCCCTGTCTCTGTATATTTTACAAAATCCATGAAGAAAAACATCCAACTGAATGATCTGGCTCTTTGTCCAAATTTCTATGTGGAAAATGGTTTTCTGTTGTTTACCAAAACAGCATTTTTTTTCCCTTTATCTTTGCTAAATAAAAGATGGTTTTAAAAAGGTAGTTCAATGCATCCACATCCTCTCTCCTCCTCTAATATTAATTTCATCCCTTACTCTCATAGAAAGAAAAGAAAAGAAAAGAAAAGAAAAGAAAAGAAAAGAAAAGAAAAGAAAAGAAAAGAAAAGAAAAGAAAAGAAAAGAAAAGAAAAGAAAAGAAAAGAAAAGAAAAGAAAAGAAAAGAAAAGAAAAGAAAAGAAAAGAAAAGAAAGTAGCAATTTCCCCTATGGCATGATGAGAAAGAAAGTCACAATTTCCAGATGATACAAATTGAATATGGATATAATTGCATGGAGCTTTTCATATCAGGGCAATTTTATCCCAGCCCAAATTGGTTTTGTGGCTGTCCAAGTTTGCCTCACTGCTTTGCACTCGATTTGCTTTCAACCACCTAGGATGGGCATCTTTCACTAAGCCCCTGAGGAATGTCTATTGTTGCTGTGAATTCTGCTGACTGAGACAGGTCTTGCTCATTTTGTTCTAATGGAAAATTCATCTCTGTCACAGGAGTATCCTGCCATCAGTCTGCACCGAGAACTCTCATCGACATCAATAGGAGCTTTGCGTGCATTGTGCAGGTAGGGTATCATCATCATTATTTATTAAACACTAATGGAGTCCTAGAACCAGATCATTAAAAGTTACAGTCGAGATGCAGTCAGTATAAAATCAGTGATTTTTAGGAGTGCTGCTACTTGCTTTCATTCTGTTGCTTTGTTGTGTTTCCACTGTATTTAACATTAGAAGTGGATATTTTTTTTTGCTTCAACAAGACTCTTAAGTGCAACAGCAAACAATTGAAATTATTTGGGTAACCATCTAGAAGCATATTATAATTAATCTTCTGGAAGATGATCTGCACTAAAAGCAGAGTTGAGTTAGTCCTGTGTTGATATCTGCATGTGTTTGATAGGGATCAAAATTCATAATTTGTCTTGTATATTTCATACTTACCTCTACTAGAATTATGCTGTGTCCTGATCAACTCCCTGAAGTCTTCCAAGACTAACCAGACTAAATGAGAGAACCAACAGTTTATTAATCTCATGAAATTTATCCACCTCATCGTCTTGAAATTGTGTACTTTTTTCCCTCTTGTTATTTCCTTCCCCTTAAAAAACAAATCAGTCTGTGAAGCTCCTGATTCGTTCTCAGTTTTCTGTGCTTTACTTTCTCTATCTTGGTGATCACAGGACTTGGCTAAGGTGAAGACTGCAGCTTACGATGTGGAATTATTTCAAAGACTGTTTAGTCCAGAAATTAGTCTCCTGAAGCACCCAGTTGTTTCAGAGTCTTAGCACATTGCTTTTGATGCAGCCCCATCTACTTTTTCTTGTCCTGTTATTAATGAGGAAAACCAGACCTGAAGCCTTATTTTGTGCTATTGATCACATTTTGCACCACAAATCACTCCTCATGCACAATCCTTCAGCTGCCTCCTGTGAGGAATTCAGGGAGTACAGAGTGAAATTCTAATCAGCTGCGACTTTCAGTGCTATGGCTGGTAATTATGCTACCAGTGCCTGTATCTGCAAGTGTTATACATTTGTATTTGCCTCTTGCTGAGATCACACAGTTGGGAAAGCAATCATGCTCCATTACTCCTGGTTTTGACTCTTGGCCCATATGGCTGCTTGCGGACAGTCTTTCAGTGCTTTGCTTCATTTGTAGCTAACGTGGTTAATGACTCTTTGCTTTCTGTACATCTCCTGATTTGCTGCGTTTTGCAGCAGTTCTTTGTTAGCTGTGGAAGCTTCCCTCTATTCCATTGCAGATTCTGTTCTACCTAGTGATAACTGGACTAGCACTTTTTCTGGAATGTGATGAAGCAAGTAGTTGCCCTTTTACTACCAGCACTTTTATCTGGGAATGGATTATGTGAGAGGTTTCAGTCTGGCTTCAGGGACTACCACAGTCCTGGGATTGCTTTACTTAAGGTCACAAATGATTTATCACCAGCTGTTGATTCAAGTTAAATTACAGTACTCCTGCTGATGAATCTTTCTGCTGCTTTCAACACAGTAGATCTTGGAACTTTCCTGAATTGTTTGAAGCAATTGCTTAGATTATAAAGCACCATCCTGGATCGGTATCGTTCAGAATTGATGGTGTATTATCAGGTTGTAACTTGGCAATTGTGGATCAAGTTCTGCCTCACTGGTCAGATTGCTCCTAAGAATATAATATCCTATAATTCTCTCTTTTTTTTTTAATTTCTACAGATGTGAACAGAATGTGAACAACATTTATATATATTATTTTTCTTTTACATATTAGCTTCTTGCTGCAGTTTGGGCTATATCTGTTTGTTTTACCAAAGTGTGATCTTGGATGCTCACAAATGGTTTGAAACTGAACTGAAATAAAATATAATTGCTTTTAGCAAATCTCTGTATACTAGGTGGTTCTTTCTAGGCAATCGAAACTATCTATGCATATCTAAAGTATGTATCTGGAGCATAAATGAAATCTCATCTAAATGTGCTGCTTTATCAGAGCCAAAACAATTTGCAGAAAACTTGTCTGTTTAGGTGAAGGCTTAATCAGGAAGGTATTCAAGATTCAAGACTATTGGTCACTTCTGATGGCAGAGACAGAGGAAGTAGTCAGTCCTCTTTGAAAACCCAAGATTTTTCATTTCAAACCAATCATTTGAGAAACACATTCAAGAATTTCCAGTTTTGTTCCCATGCCAACTGAAAACAATGTTGACACCAGAAAAGCTGCCATGAAACAGAATTACCATCCTCTGAAAGGGATGCTCGGGAAAGCTGTAACCTACATCATCACATCAAGTGTATGCTCCTTCTCCACAGAGCACCACGTGTAGGTTACAGTGAGTTCAGAAGCTTGAGGGCTGGAACAGCGTGGGTCTCTGACATGGTACTTGGCAGTTTGCCACTGGTCTTTCACTGCCTGAGAAATTGTAACCAACAGTAACATCTGCTTTGTAATGAAAGATTCAGGGAAAATACTTTCCATCTCTGAAAAAATAATTCCTAGGCAGAGAAATGATAAAAATTAAAAATCCAATATTATCCAGAAACGAAGAACTAGGGGAAAACTATGTGGTCAATCAACATGCACTAATACTTAAAAATTTTAAATACATTTTTTATATTCCAGAGGGTTTTAGCTGCTTAACTAAAGTTTTGAAACTTGTCATAAACTTTTAATTGAGAGAAAATAGCATATAGAAATGCTCAACTCTCAAAATCTCTATCAACCTTTACAATTTGCTATCCTTTAGCATTTATTCTTAAAAGTTTTTCTGATTCCTAATCTGAAGAGTAAGCCCATCTGAATTCTGTCATAGAGAAGTAATAGATGTCCCGAGGAGAGGGGTCCAGTTTTGACTAATTTCCCCAAAGGACAAAGAGACTCTTCAGACACATTTCTGGTTTTGCTGCTCATCATGGAGCCCAAAATGGTGAGCCTAATGATCACCTCATGAGGCATACCGCTGTCCCCAGGTCCTGTAGCCCCAAACGCTGACTTTGTGTATCTATCTGCCAGGGCCAGGCACTGCAGGTTGCCAGAAGTGTGCAGAACTGTAGTGCTTCAAGAGCTCCAGTTCCATGTTTGGAAACCCAGCACCATCTGTTTCAATAGACCTCTGAGATATTCAGGTCATGCACTCACCTTCAAGCAGAGGAGTGTGTTTGCTTCCCAGTGTTTTAGGTAGATTTATCTCCTTTAGAAATGGCAGGGAGTGCTTTTATCAAGGCCACTTCAAGATCAGCCAGTGAACAAGAGACAAGAGTGGATGCAATACAATCGGAACAGCAGAACTGATTACTTACCCAGATCAGTGCTTCCTCTTGAGGCATGGACATACAGATGTCACTTTTTCCCGACAACAGGTCCGTTCCCTGCAGGAAATTGAGGTACTTTCCTTGTGGGACACAAGGACACGTTGGGAGAAGGGTAAGAAAAAGCCTAATCCCCATCTTACTCCTTCCCCAGGCTAAGCAGAATCATAAAATTGTAGAATTGTTTTGGTTGGAAAAGATCTTTAAGATCACTGAGTTCAATCACTAACCTTAGACTGTCAAGCACACCACTGAACCATGTCCCTAAGCACTTCATCTACAATTCTCACAAATATCTCCAGGCATGAGGACTCCACCAACTCCCTGGGCAGCCTGTTCCAGTGTCTAACAACTCTCTCAGTGAAAAAGTTCTTCCTAATCTCCAATGTAAACTTCCTCTTGTGCAACTTGAGGCTGCTGCCTCTTGTCCTATCACTTGTTACTTGAGAGAAGAGACTGATCTCCCACCTCACTACAACTACTTTTCAAGCAGTTATTGAGAGAGATAAAGTCCCTCCTCAGACTCCTTTTCTCCAGGCCAAACAACCCCAACTCCTCATCAGACTTGTTCTCTAGACCCTTCACCAGCTTCATTGCCCATCTCCTGATACCCTCCAGCACCTCAATGTCCTTCTTGCAATACAGGACCCAGAACTGAACAATTTTCAAGGTGCAGCCTCAAAAGTGCTGAGCACAGACACACAGTCCTTCTTCTGGTACCAATGGTCGCACTGTTTATGATACAGGCTAGGATGCCATTGGCTTCTTGGCCATCTGGGCACACTGCTGGCTCATTTTCAGCCAGATGTCAACCAACTGTCATGGTTTAGCAAGGAGCTGCTTTTACTTAGTAACAGGGGGAGTGGGTTACAGTGAAGACCTGGTAGAGTTTTTGGACTGTCTCCCGGCTCCAGGGTTCAGACCCACCTCCAGCCCAGCTGGGCCAATCTGGCACCTCTGCCATCACTATTGAGGGACAGGAATTTGAAGTGCTTGCAGGAGGTGTAAGAGTGACACAAGGTGGAGGCGACTACGCGGACCCCACAGTCAGAGAAGGAGGAAGGAAGGAGGAGCACCAGACAAGAGATCCTTCTGCAGCCCATGGTAAGAACACAGGCTGTACCCCTGCAACCTATGGATGACAATGGCAGGACTGAGAGCCAGCAGCATCTCTGTGTGAGTGCACCCAGGCAGGCGAGAGACTGGGTGAGAACGCGGCCATGGTGCAGGCCGTGTTGGAGAGCCCATGGGTCGCAGAGCAGATCCACACGAGAGGCAGAGAGAAGCTGCAGCTTTTGGGATAAATGCACGTCAGAGCAGCCTGTGCAGGGCTGGCATTTGTGTGAGGTACCCCACGGACTTGCAGGGAGGACTGGTGTGGAGCCCACCTGTCCTGAGCAGAAACAAATGGCAGAAGCTATCAGGAATAGACTGACTGAAACCCCCATTCTGTGCCTCCCTGAGCCTTTTGTGGGGGGAGGAGATAAAAACACCAGGATCGGGGCCCTGAGTCCAGGAAGAGGAGTGAGGAGAAGGTGGTCTTAAAGGGCTACCACTCTGTGTTGTTTTGTTTTGGCTATGTTTTGGGTTTTTATGCTTTAGTTGGTATTGCATTAAATTATTTTCTGTTTTCTTCCCTAAGCCAAATAGCCTGCTCTGTTTTGTCCTGGACCTTAAGCTCTCCCTGTCCTTTAGCAGTCGTCAGGTCTTTTGTACTTGGGGCTAATCGTTGTCTTTTGTTCCCTGATAGATCTAAACCAGGACACCAACACCCTCAGGCCCTTTTTCTCTGGCCAGCTTTCCAGCCATCCATCCCCAAGCCTGCAGCTTTGCATGGGGTTGTTGTGGCCCAAGTGGGTCACAAGTGACTTTGTTGAACCTCATACAATTGGCCTCAACCTGTCATTCCAGCCTGTCCAGGTCCCTCTGAAGAGCCTTCCTGCTCTCAAGCAGATCTACGCACCCACACAGCTTAGTGTCATCTGTGAACTTACTGAGGGTGCACTTGATCCCTTCATCCAGATCATGATAAAGATGTTAAAACAGAACAGGCCCCAACACTGAGCTCTGTAGAACACCACGGGTGACAGGCTGCCAACTGGATTTAACCTCATTCACTACAACACTCTGGGCCCAGACATCTGCCAATTTTCCACCCATTGACAAGTACATCCATCCAAGCCGTGGGCAGTCAGTTTCTCCAGGGACGCTGTGGTAGACTGCTTTGAAAGCTTTACTAAAGTCCGGGAAGAGCACATCCACAGCCTTTCTCTCATCCACTAAGTAGGTCACTTTGCTGTAGAAGGAGGTCAGGGTTGTCAAGCAGGACCTGCCTTTCATAGAGTCATGATGACTGGGCCTGAACCCTTGGTTGTCCTGTATGTGCCTCACAATGGTGCTCAGGATTCTCTGCTCCATAACCTTCCCTGGCACCGAGGTCAAGCGGACAGACCTGTAGTTCCCAAGATCCTTTTTCCAGCTTTTCTAGTAGATAGATATTATATTTGCCACCCACCAGACCACTGGGACCCACCCAGTGAGTCAGGACTGCTAGTAAATGATGGAAAGTGTCTTGGTGAACACTTCCTCCAGCTCTCTTGGTACCCTCAGGTGGATCTCATCTGGCCCCATAAACTTGTATGTGTCAAGGTGGAGAAGCAGGTCACACACCATTTCCCCTTGGCTTATGAGGGTTTCATTCTGCTCCCTGTTTCTGCCTTCCGGGACACACAGGCAGTGATTTGCTTCATTGTAAATTGCTCTAACAAAAATATCTGTACACTAGATTAAATCACATAAACAATTGCCATTTGGAGTGCATCACACAATGCACAGCAACAGACTGCTCGAGCAAACAGCTCTCTGAATAATTTGATGAAACAAAGATTGCAGAGGAATGGAAAAATATTTTACCTTTACATATATGACACTCCTGCATAGCTGCTGATGGCCACCAAATGCACGTTTCTGTTTTGCCTTAGCCACAGTCTGCAGAGTCAACTGGTTGTTACACACTGGAAAAACATTGCAGATGCCTAATTATAACTCAGTGCATCAATACTAGCAGTCTGCCACTAATCTCCAGCTATCCGCATTGCTAAGCACCAGATCTTACAAAGGATTAGGAACATGAAAAACAAACTAAAAGAAATTTAACTAAAATATTTAAATGAAATTATCAAGAAATTCAAAAGACCACTAAAATATTGCAGAGAAATATCTCCAATACATTTTTTTATCTTGACTGTTGTGCAGTCCTCAGGATCCTCATGGTCTTCTTCCTGGTTGTACAGAAGGTGCTACAGTGTCAACAGTTAGTTTTCGGTCACTTGATGTCAATCACTTCCTTCTCATAAATCCAGAAAGCTTTACCCACACTTACTATACTGTGAAACATAACAAGTGCCACTAGTGATGCACACAATTGTCAAGCATTTGTATTCTACTTTACAATAATTTAAGCATAGCTCAAATAAACAGAAACTGTAGAAGGGAACAGCTGTACTAGGTTTGTTCTAAACATCAAGTTATTAGACTGGCTATAGTAACAGTGTAGAATACTTTGGAAATTAAAAGCTCCCTTACAATATTTAAATATCATTCCACAGCAGGTTGAATATGACTTTCTTCTGTAAAAACATCAAAGTAGTTAAAATCTAAATTACTGAAACATCAAGCATATACTGAATTTCTATTGGATTTTTTTTTGCTACATGCATGTAAAAATAAACAAAAAATCATTATGACGCTATGAAATTAACAGCAACATGACACAAGATAAATCAATATGAAAAAAAATAACATTTTCTTGGAGACAATTACTTACCCACCAAGTACGAATCAGTTAAAGTAGATATACTTTTCATGTATATACAAACCTTGCTCTCACTAGATGATGAGAATACACCCATTAATATCAGGATACATGGAGTTAGGCCAGCTGCACAAGTGGAATTATTCAAGTGGAAGATCACACAAATCTCAGCTAAGATCATGTCTTGTACTCTACATCACCACACCTTTCTAAACAGTTTGATTTCAGTGCTGGATAGATCTGAACAGCTATTTGACTCTAGATCATCCGAGTTATCTAGTTTTGTGCACAAAACCATAAGCATTTACTAACAAATACGAGTATAAAAGTTGTCATGGATCTCTGGAACTCTCAAGTCAGCTTTGCTGCCAAAGAAAACATACCACATAACGACAGCCTCACATTTCAAACCAGAACTGGGCACTAGAGCAAGTTTCCCAGAGAAGTTGTGCATGCCCCCTGCCTGGAAGTGTTCAAGGTCAGCTTGGATGGGGCTTTGAGCAACCTGGTCTAGTGGAAGGTGCCCTTGTCCATAGCGGAGGGGTTGTATCTAAACGATCTTTAAGATCCCTTCTAATCCAAACCATTTTACAATAAGCATCAGAAGGGTGAAAACCTCACAAAGCACTTCCTTCACTTACTAGCAGAAACAGAATGCTACACTTTGGATATTTTCTTTCCTTGCATTTGCTCTCTTCATTCTAATTCACAGTTTTCCCCTTCAGTCTCTAAGGTGATACTCTTGCTCACTGTCTAAGTCTAGCTTGATAACACATAATCCAACACTGCTATCAAGAGTACTGATTTAACTACTAGAGCCAGATAATGTATTTTATTTTTACATCAATTGGTCCTTTCTGTCCTCTGTCTTTGCTGTTTGTTGCCTTGCTCTGATTTTACACTCCATTGTTCTCTTTTCATTATTGCACTGCCTAAAACTATTGCAGAGAGTAATACTCTCTGTTCCAATGCCTCGCCTTCACAAAATTTCTTATTGGAATACTTTGCTGGGATTTTTTAGAAACATTTAACAGTATATAGCAGTATCTCTGGCATTGTAATTTGGAAAAAATAATTTTTACATTTTTAATCTTAGCTATGTACTTTATCAGCATGAATTGACCAAATCAAAAAGAAGACCTTCTAAGGATTTGGGTATGTCCAGAGACGCAGAAATTAGCGAGACTTTCTCCAGTTTGAGAAGAATATAACCAGTGTATTCATGGGGGTTAGGTGAGCAATGTTCTGGGGAAAAAAAAAAGTCACTGAAATGCCCAGTGGAAACAAAGTCTACAGAAGATGTATGAAATGAATTTAAAAACACATACAATTAGGACTTACAGTACAACCATAGCTGTTCTTCTGAACAAAATAAACTATCAAACATATTATTTTATAAATTTTTGAGGAAAAAAAATCTGGCAGCAAAATAATCAAATTCCTAGCCTACTGCTACTCAGACCTTTCCTGGTGAATCTTCCCTTTACATATCATTAAATTATTTTTTAGGTTTGGGAAAGTAGCATTGGGTTTGGAGATGGAGTTTTGTTTTGCTTCTGGGTTTTTGTTTGGGGTTGTTGTGTAGGGCTTTTTTTTATATTTGGACCAAATCAGATTTCCATTGCAAGTGCCTCCACACTGTACCTGGTGAGGTTCCTTAAGCCTCTCACCCAACTGCTCTTCTAAAATTTGTTGCAGGCTGTAGAACTATTTGCTTTGTAAAATGTGTGTAAGCCTTTTTGCTCTGCATCACTTGTACTTGCATCAATTTACTTCTGACAATTGAATGTTTTGGTATCACAGCTGCCTCTTTAAGTACAAGTTCACTCATGACATTTTAATTCTAATATTTTGGCTGTTATATTTATATAACACCAGAAATACCAGTGTCATGACAGTATAGCTTGACACAAACAGCAGCTGGGGAGGGGGGAAAGGTAGGAGAGAACTTTCACAGTGATGGGAAATGGCAATGAAGAGGTAATTTCATATAAAGTTGCTTAGAGAGAAGTTGAGGTACAGGGTCCTTGGCTTGAACACAGGCAGGCCTGCAGAACTGGCAGAGACAGCACAGTATTAACAGCTTCTTTCTCAGATATTAGGGCCAGGGAAGATCATTTGATCCAAACTCCTGGGACCTCCAGCCTGTAATTAGCCCTATTTGCTGCCTCAACCTTTCTCCCTGCATGTTCCTGGCTACTGAGGCTAATTAAAGCTCTTGAACATGGAATGTTTTGGACTGGTCTGCAATGTCTGCTGCAGCTTCCTTGTACCCATCTAGCCCTACAAACACTGGGATAAGAAAAAATGCATACAGGAAGCTCATCCTTCTAGCTTGGCAGAGCCACCAGCAGCTTGAGCTCCCTGCAGCCCATCGAAACATCACAGAATGGAGGTAAAAAGCAGGAATGAGACCTACAAGGAAGGTCAACTGCCAAAATGTACAGTAGCTGTGATCACAGCTAAGTGCATCATTTAGTTTAGGATATTTGATATCCTCCACTTACTCAACAAGAGAGAGGTTTTCTCTATGTGTCTATTTGTCACATGAACAGAAAGGAGCCTATTGTCCCCAGCTGCCACCATGAGCCCATTTTGCTCACCCAGCTGGAACAGTTTAAGCTTCACAATTCTACACAAAAGGCATAGGAAAAACTCATCTGATAAGCAGTTTTCCATGCTTTTCTCAGTACTACTTAGTAAAAATAATTATGGGAGAAGCGTAGGAGCTGAAGCTAAGCAGAACTTCTCCTCCTCCCAGATACTTTTCCCCTTTGGAATCTTGACTTAAAGCCCAAAGCAGAAAAGGGCAGGCAGTGCCTTAAGGTGATTCTAGTATCATAATAGAGCTAATGGCATGGAAACGAAGAACATATGCCTGGCTGGATCGCGCTGGCCAAACAGCTTCAAACATCAAACCACCTGACCCTTGACACTAGACACATTGATTTATTACACTGTTAGCCCTCCTGACAACATGCACTGTAGACTTGGCATTGTCTGGTCATTTTTCAAGCTCTTTGCACATTACTGGCACCTATATCCTGTAACATATTACATCAGACAGCTGAGTTATAGAATACTAAAAGCTCTTCTCTCCCTCCATCATTCCTTCCTTCCCTCTCTCCCTGTATCACTCTGTTCCTCCTCTATTTTCTTGATTAGAGAATGAATACTTGAATCTAATGTAAGTTAGGAGGTTAATGTTTGGATCGGCAGAAAGAATGAATATAGACCATGTAGGTAAGGTCAAGAAGATGGAGCAGAGGGTGTTACAATATTACTGTATTTGCAATGATATTAAGTGATGTCCAATTACCCATACAAGTTGTTTTCTGATCCAGGAAACTAACAGTGTCATAAAAACTCCTATTTTTTTTGTACAAGAGAATAATCCAAGCCAGCAACAATTCAGGAACAGATTTGTCAGACATTTTATCCTTTACTTTTCAAAGGGTTAAAAACTGCTCCTGTTCTATAAGAGTAAGGAACTACATTTCATCAATGGCCACAGCCTGAAGCATCAACTTTGCAGACCCCAAGGACAAAAAGGCTTATCTCTACCACAAGGATGAATAGCTTGCAGCTCTTGAACCACACACAGCTTGTAAGTGTGGTTTCAACATTTATCATATGTACCATGTTCATGTGCTACATCACATGGAGAGCTGGCACTGGGGCTGATGAAAAATATCAGTCCACAGCTGTGGGAGGACTATCCTCCAACTTGTTTTCACATGACCAGGCCAGCCACATACCACCATAGAGTCATTCCTTGTGTAAACATTGTTTAGGCAGTAAATCAGCCCAGAGGTCATTTGCTCATTTTCCTCTGTGAAGCAGAGTTGTACCAGCCACCTGACATTGACACTGATTGAAATTCTGACCACTATTTGCTACAAGAAAAGACAAAAATCTCAATGTGGTCCTGAACAAGGCATGCAACTCAGTTTTGGAAGTAACTGCCAAATAATTGTTTTATAATACCAGGGTGAACTTCAGCATCCTAGTGAAAGTAAAAACTTAGTTAAAAAAAGAACCAACCTCAGTCCAACAGCACTGAGATTAGAAATAGGGAATTTCATAGAAATAGGTAGAAATAAATAAGTCCACTGAAGGGGTAGGGGGGGTAAGGCTGCTAAAGGAGAAATGCTTGTAAACAGAAAATGAGACTGTTTTAATACATCAATACACAGCAAAGAGATTTTTCTCTCAGCCCCATCCATGTACATATCACAGAGGTGTAGTGAGAAGGCAGCCTGTTGAAAATAGAAGCTTTATCAGTATAAGGAGGCTAGGAAATAGAATAAACTACAAATGTAAATGTGGAACAGCCATAAGGAAATCAAAAGATATTAAGGATGCAACCTCTTAAAGACATAGAGTATGAAAAAGCACATTTCTCCCAATATCTAAGTAGAAAGCTTGCCAATGGTCACTGATGATCAAAGTGTCAGGGTGAGATAAAAGATGACCATAACAGATCAGTTAAACTAATGTTTTTTATATTATGTAATTGTTCATTATATAAAAGTTTTCAATTTTTCAGTCCTTCTATGCAGGAGGCATATGCTAAATAATTGCTTCAAGGCTGAGGGTCAGCAGTGAGAGTCTCAAAACAGATCAGCCCAGATTGTATTAAGTCATATCTTCTTAAAAATCTGGTATTGCTAGTTGTAATTTAGTATTTCCATTGGCTTTGGCACCAAAACATGATGCTCTCTTTTTAGAGACCTCAGAAGATCTGGAAACTGCTCATACCAATTTTCATGCCAGATAAAGTGATTACACCAAGAAGAAGGTACAGAGTCAGAACATGTTCAAATACAATCCAATGGGTGTCTAACTGTCTTTTGTACTGGGAGTTATGTCTCAGAAAATTATTAAAGTTCTTTGAAGAAGCAATGAGCAGGTAGAGCAAGATGATACAAAAGAAACTGAAGATATCCATTAGCAGGGACTCTTAAACTGCCCCACATTCCAAGGGAAGGTTCTTGCATACATAAATTATTTCTGAAACGATGGAGAAAAATGATCAGGAACAAAAGCTCAGTTTGAGGAATTTTAGTAAGGTAGTCTCCCAGAGAGCTATGATAGAGGCTGTGTTGCTCAATATACACATAAACAGTCTGTAAGAGATTGTTGTTAGTGACAAAGTTTCAGGATTATACGTTCACTAACCCTACAGCAGAGGCTTTCAAAAGGTCTCCAGCCTTCATCAAGTTGTCTATCAGCAGAACTGACAAATGCAAAATCACCAACATGGGGAAAATAGCACTAATACTTTGATGGCCTATATATAACTATTGTTGCTTAGGAATATGTTATAAAAATAGCCTTTCTGAGTCAGGACCACCTAGCCCATTATTCTGCCTCATCGAGACCAATAGCAAAAAATTAGAAGTATGAAGAGGCAGTTCATGATCCTTTCCCAGCATACCCTCCAAGCTCCTGACAGAGTGTGATGCCTGAATCTCTTGAACCAAGAATTCTCCCTTTGCATTATTTAATAGTCATTGATGATTTTTTTCTTTCATGAATTTATTTTTTTAAATCCATGTAAATTTGTGGTGTCTGTACCATGCTACAGAAATAAGTTCCTCAGTGAAATACTACATTTTATGAGAAGAAATTAGGACAGTTCATTGAAAATGGCAGCTGAGTGTTCAGCAGTTCTCAAATGAAGAAGCTGCTATTAAATAAGGGAAATAATTGGAAAGGTGTAGCAAGTAAACAGGAGATATCATAAAGCCACTGTGCTGATGTGGGACATGCCCACACTTTGATCACTGGACTCAGTACCAGTCATCCCAAGAAAAATAAGGGGAAGTCTATAAAAGAAGAGTGTAGGGCAACAGAAATATTACCATATGGGAAGCTTTTCATAGGAGGTCATTTTTAATAAAATAAGATACCTGAGCTTCTAAGAGAGACTAGGAAGGAATGATGTGCTAGACATATAGCAGAACAATTTAGAAAGGGAAGAATTCAAATGTAGAAGTGAGAAATATCTTTATTTTCCATAATTCTTCACTGTTCACTTCTCCTAGCAAACATCCACAGACACCAAATTTTTTGTCTGTTTGTTTGCTTGTTTTTCAAGAGCTGGAATAAGAGGAAGCCAAAACTGCAAGTAGTTGCCCCTGACACTTCAGGTTTTATTGCAGGAATTGACAAAAGTGGAAGAAAATCCTAGCTGTAGTTTCTACTATTCTACAAACCTCACAAATGAGGGGAAGTGTTTCATCAACATGGATTTTTAAAGAGATTTTAATATTCAGTATGTTTCCTTTGACAAATCTTCATGTCTCACTAAAAAAATGTGCCTTCAGATTTGAAAGTTCTTGTTCCAGACAGCAGCAGCCCCACAGTACTTATAACCCCACAGTGTATACAAAAGCATTTTACTTTTTCATTATATTTTTTCTTTCTGTAATAGCCAAGTAAAGTGTAGTAACTGGGGAAAAAAAAAGACAAAAAAGCAAACCTGTTTTGCTTGAAACTTGGGTACTGTGGTTATATTTGAAGATTCCTAGCATGAATCAAACCAGATAAACCATATGATACCAGCTAAGCCATGGCAGGGAAGCCAATAATTCCATCATATATGCAGCACAAGAATTCCTATAAGGAAGGAACTGAGGTGAAACTATTTGCTGAAATTCTTATGAAATACCCATTTTCTGTGCTTAGAAACAAAGCGTTAGTTCTATTCATGAACTTTTTTACAAATATCATTTTGTTTCTTTGTGAACAAAGTAAAAAGCTAATCTAAAATTCTTCTGAGGATTAAGTGCATTTACACTACGTGGAGGAAATAATACCATCGAAAGTTATACATACTAAGATATAGAAAATATGATGAACACACTTGATAGAAATAATAGGCATATTTTCATTGAAAAACAGAACAGGCAAGTCTTTATCATTTAGAAGCAAAAGTGCTTAAGAAAAGATTCACAGCTGTGGGTTTTGGTGTATATGTGGGGACAAAAATGGGAGTATGTCAGTGTTTTATCAATTTTTAATTAAAAAATCCTATTACTAATGGCAAGGCCTACAATTTAGAAAGCAAAGCAAATCCAGACTTGGGAACAGACCCTGCTAAAATGATGTCATGACATTCTGCTACCCATCTTTTAGATTCTGTAGACATCTGCTAGTCCATTAAGCCCATTCTGTTCACAGTGGTCCTTATCATAGAATCATAGAATCATGGAATCATGGAATGGTAGGGCTTGGAAGAGACCTTTAGAGATCATCTAGTCCAGCGCCCCTGCCAAAGCAGGACCACCTAGATCATGTCACACAGGAATGTGTCCAGGCTTGCACAGGGTTGTTCCTCCCCAGATGCAGGACTCTACACTTGACCTTGTTGAACCTCATGAGGTTCTTCCTTGCTAAACTCTCAAGTCAGCTGAGATCTTGCTGAATGGCATCACAGCCTTCTGGGAAATTAGCCAGTCTTCCCAGTTTGGTACCATCAGGGAACTTGCTGAGGGTACACTCTGTCCCCTCATCCAGGTCGCTGATGAAGATGTTGAACAAGACTGGCCCCAGAACCAATCCCTGTGGAACTCCACTGGCCACAGGCCTCCAACTCAATTCTGTGTCATTGATCACCACCCTCTGGGCTCTGTCATTCAGTCAGCTCTCGATTCACCTCACCATCCACTCATCCAAGCCACACTGCGTGAGCTTTCTGATGAGGATGTTATGGCAGACAGTGTCAAAAGTCTTGCTGAAGTCAAGGTAGATGATATCCGCCTCTTCCTGATTTTCTACTTGTGGGGATTTTGGGCTTGGAGGAAGTGGCACTTGAAGATCAACCAGCTCTCATGAGATCCCTCCAAGCAGGTCTTTGAAGAGGCCAAAGTCAGCTCATCTGAAGTCCAGGGTTGCAATCCTGCTTCCTCCACACAGGATCTTGAACTCCACCATCTCATGGTCACAGCAGCCAAGGTTGCCTCCAACCTTCACATCCCCAGCCAGACCCTCCTTTTCTGTTAGCACAAGGTCCAGCAGCATATTCCTGCTTGTTGGTTCCTCAATCACTTGTGACAAGAAGTTGTCATCAACATTCTATAGGAACCTCCTGGATTGTGCATGCTTGGATGTGTGGCTTTGCCAGCAAATATTAGGGAGGTTGAAATCCCCCATGAGGACCAGGGATTGTGGTTGTGAGGCAGCTCTCAGCTGTATGTAGAAGGCCTCATCCACTTCCTCCTCCCGATCAGGGGGCCTGTAGCAAACTCCCACAGCAGCATCATCTACATTACCCTGCCACTTAATTTTCACCCATAAACACTCAACCTGCCCCTCATCCTCACCCAGGCAGAGCTCAATGAACACTAATTGCTCCCTCATATAGAGAGCAACTCCACCTCCTCACCTCATTGCCCTGTCTTTCCTAAACAATACATAGCCCTCCATGTCTGCGCTCCAATCATGGGAGATGTCCTAGCACATCTCAGTGACCTCAATGGGGTCGTAAACCCACATCCGCACCCACATCTCCAGTTCCTCCTGCTTATTCCCCAGGCTGTGTGCATTGGTGCAGAGGCAGCCCCAGGGCTTACTCAAACACACCGATTTCCCTGGATGGATGCAAGAGGATCCTCCCTGATTTGATACTCTTCGGAGTGGTCAGCCTTATGCATTTCATCTTGATGTACAGCTGAGGAGCATTCATCATTGCATTTCCTGTCATGCCCTGTTTCCCTGCTAGATGAAATGGCTCGTTCTTTGCCATTTCTTTCTCCACCTCCCAAGTCCTTCAGTTTAAAGCCCTCTTGTTCACGTTGATCAGCCTATTCCAAAATACTCCAGTGCCCTTGTGAGAGAGGTGTATTCCATTCTGCCCTATCAAATTACAGTCCCCAAAGAAGGTTCCATTGTCATAAAAAACTAAACTTTGCCACTGGCACCAATCTCTTAGCCAGGACTTAACTTATGCAGTTTTTGCATTAGTGGCTTCCCCTTTTCCACCAGTGGAAAGGATGAAAAAGAAAATATTTGTGCCCCGCTAACCTTCACTTGTACCCTCAGAGTTTTAAAATCCTTCTTGATTCTGGAAATATCATGTCTCATTGCATCACGGAAGAGGAGCAGGGGATAGTAGCCTACATCCTGATGAGTTGTGGCACTCTCTCCACCACGTTGAGGATCTTGGCTCCCAGTAGGCAGTACATCTCATGTGACCTCCTTATCACATCAACAGATGGTCACTTATAACAGTGTGTCACCCACAACAAGCACCTGTTGCTTCATTTTACGGTGCCCACTGCCAGTTGCTGGTGGAACAGCTGGTGGTGAATTGTTTGCTGAATGTTCCCCTTCCGGACCTTGACAATCTATGTCCACCATCGTTAATGTCTCATACTTATTTTTGATTGGCACTCTTAAAGGAGGATTATGACTAGGAGCCTTGCTTTGTTGTTGTTGTTGTTGTTTCCAAGGTCCAAGGCATTTCAGTTTAAGTGGACCATTGATTTCCACTAGTAATTTCATTCCTTCACATGTATCACTGGCCACTTTGTGCTGCTCAGTCATAGTCCACTTCCTTCTTTTGCCTTTGCAGCTTGTCTTTGCTGATATGATAGAGTTTCATCTTAGTCCATTTGTGCATATACACACAGGTCTTCCTGGAAAATGTCACTTTTGAAATCTTACCCCAGCCGTTCTTCACTTTTGATTGCAGTTTTCCCACACTCACTGCACATGGAACACTTTCTTTCCCTCATTCCTTTATTTCCTCTTTCTCTATTGGTAAACTGATTTCTATCATGATGAACATAAACAGCAACTTTAAAATGACATGAAAGTATTGATAAAATCTAGATTTTTTCTCTATGTTCTTCTAAAGAGTAGTTCAAGCATAAGCTCTTCAGGGCAGAACTTACCTTTGTGTATACCAGACAAACAAAGCACTGTCTAGAACAGTGCCTAATAGTTGTAGTAATAATTATAATGATAATAAAGATTTATGAGAACTCCATTAATTTATACCTCCACAGCTCTAATGATAGGTAGCTTTCGAAAATGTTTTATTAGTATTATCTAAGGTATCTGGAGAGTGTCTTTGTAGGTATCTACTCTCATAGCAAAAGTTACAACATGTTGATCACAGCATGACCTAGAGATGTGGCCAGGCCTGTCCATCCTATATTTTGCTATGCTATACATTTCACATTATCTTTGATGTGACATGACAATAATGTACCCGAGTAGACTCTGTGCTGACCGGTACCTGAGACAGGATACCATCCCAGTAGCCCTCTCATAGGATGACTGTGATACAGGCATCCAATTAATCAGCCAGAGTCACGGACTGAGGAAGAATTATCATCTCAAGCTCAGTTCTGTCAAGGGCAGGCCTAAGCTGGCAGTATACAGACTTTTTCAGAGGTCTAACTGCCATATTCTCCACAGTACCCATGATAGCAAATTTAGACCATTTTCCAAGATAACCTCCTCATTACCAGAGGTAACAAAGATTGATGGTATTGTTCCAAGGACATCAAACAGGTTTTGAAGTTTTTAAAAAGTTGAAAAGAATAAGGATGGAAGAATTTGAGCCACCTGACGTTGGGATATTACACGTTTCTACAGTATTGCACCGAAGCTTTCCTGGCCAAATGTGGGAGAACTTATTGACTGGTGGTATACAACATCTCAGAAGACAAAATACATCCTTTAGTGTATTTGATGGTACTTATTTGACTGATGAACTGATAGCTGGGTCATAGTTTTTAATACTAACATAATTTTAAAAATCTATAATTTCTACTTTATCTGAAATGGGAAATATAGAGCTCATTTGTCATTTGCTAATCTAACTTTCTGTTGCTGTTATTTTACAGAAACAGCATGTGTTCCAAAAAAAGAGCAGTGAGGGTCTAGTTAAGGTTTCTGCAAAAGAGATGCAAAGGGTGTAATTCAAACTGGGGTAAACCACTGAGATTGCATTTCAAGAGGAAATACCTTGTTCAAGTCTTTGCTCTCTACCCTAGTTTGGGGTTTTTTGTTTTGTTGTTTCTTTCTTTTTTCAAGGGGACAGGAAGCAGCTAAAGAGAATCCTGGCCCTTCTATCTAGAAATGTGTCCTCAGAGATGTCAGTCTTCAGAGACAAAAGTACATAAAAACCAAAAGATTATATTTCAAGGTACCTTATAACATTTGGATGCCAGGTTAACAATGATGCATCAACTACTATTCGCGAGGTTTCATACCTGACTTTGTGGTTTGTTAATACAGAGAATGGGCCTCTATGACAGTTTGACAAATCATTTTACATGTATATCAAATGAGGAAGGTAAAGCGAACCCTCACCTAAGGAATTGGTTTTGAAATTCCTCTTTAAGACTGAAGGTTTCATAGTCCATAACAATATTCCAGCACATTCAATATGTTAAATAAAGTTCCTGGAAACATTCCCCAACTTTTTTTTTTCTTTTTTTTTTAATGTAAAGGGGAAAAAAGGAAAATTTTTCAAACCTGCAACATCTTGCAGAAATCTCAAATTCCAATAAAAGGGTTCTTGGCTTTGGGATGGACCTTCTATCCTTGTGGATCAGGATGTTCCTTCATGAATGGCCAGTGTGTAAGCACTAAAACACCACAATCTCCATGGAATCCTGCATCAAATTCCCTATACTATTCATCTACCTCTAATTGAACTTTTAAACAACAAATATTTAGTTATTCATTCAAAATGAAATAGCACTGACAAAAAAAAAAAGACCTGGTTGTTACACTTGGATAACCCAGAGATACTTCAGAGACAAATTCGTCTGTGGAAATACTGTTCTAATTATATCATAGTGAGGTGGCATCACCCAAAATGATTCTTAAATATGCCCTTCCAGCACCAGTGGTAGAGCAGGTGATTAGATTAGGCTAGATTTTAAACCAGGCAAACCGTAACCATCTTAATGATGAGATGTCAGTCTCAAGTAGGGAGATTTTTACTCAGTTTTGAAATACACCATTTACTTTGACAATTAGTCTCAGATGTCACTCAAAATCCTAGACTGGGAGTGGCAGTGGAATTTTAATTTATTTTTGTGGTAAGGCACAGCTACCCTCATCAGAGCACATGAAAGTCAGAAACACTACAACCACAAGAACCATTGCAATACATGAATTTGTAATAGAGCAAGGACGATTCAGAAGAATGCTATGTAACGTAACCTGCTATGTGAGGAAGTTATTTCATTTTTACTTACTTAATTAGGGAAAATCCTGGAAGCTCAGTGACCATTATTTTCCTCCTAGATAATTCCAGCAGAAATTGTAGTTGACTGCTCATAATTTCTCTCTTTCTGATCAAGTGTAAGTCTAATTTGATGCTGTTTTGGTTTAGAGAGAGAAAAGTCTGTTTAATTCCTTTAGGTTTTAGAAGGAGGAATAACTTCCACTGACACCATTTAGTCTGTTTTTAAACCACAGGAGGGTTTCATTGAAACCATTTTGCTACCATAACCTTACATTGTAATGGCTCCATAATAGCATGGACAAAAAGGTCCTTGTAGACTTGCTATGAAATAGTTTTCCCATAATAACTTCACATCTCTGACTGCATTGTAATGATTTCATCATGAGGTCATGGACTAGCAATGAATCCCTTTTGCCATTGGAATCACTGAGTTCCTCATTACAGTCTCAATCATCGTGGCATTGTTATGGGAGCTCCGTTGGATAACAATGAAACCATTGCCTTGCGATACATTAGACTTAAATAATGTTATCCCCCTAATGATACAGTCAGGGGTTAGGAAAGAGTAAGCCATCCTCTTGCTCATTTCAGCATTTCAGTTCAGCATTTGATTCAGGGGGCTGAAGGTGTGCAATATGGCTACTGAACTACGAGTCCCTTCTCTCATAATGAAAGTGAATGGTGGCTACACACCATGCAAGAAGAGAGAATTTTAAAAGAACAAAAGCCATAAAAGAGCCTCTTTACTGCTTCTGGACACCAATTTAGCACTTCTCTTCAGCAACAGGTTTAAGTACGAGTTTAACTTTACACCTAAATTTAAATCTCCTTAACTCCAGTAAGACCTAAACACATGGGCAGATGCTTTCTTGCATCCAGACAGACTCGGAAACATTGTCTGCAGCACCAAGCTCATGTTCTCACGTGTCAGACATCTTGACCAAGCTGGTGCAAAACAAATCCTGAAAAGAGACACAGGTTCTCACAACCTATCAGGTTCAGTGGAACTATCAAACCCTACAGACATGCATTTACTGGAAGTGCTCCATAACTGCCACAGTTCTCCCATCAAATCCACAGTCCTCGGATCGAACAGTTCTACACTTCTACAGGATGTTGCACCTACTCTGTTTATTCAGCTTTTTTTTGGCAGCATGAATGCTTCTGATACAATTTATTTAATCAAGCTGACCTAATGAGGCAGACTACACCCCACAGTGTCTCACCACAAGCTATGTCTGCCAGACTCCCCAGATCCTTGCTATCACCTTTCCTCTTCCTTGTAGACTTGGAATAGTATTATATCAATAGACTCACACCTTCTACCACTGATGTCTTGAATTACAATGGTTCTGCAGCCACTCCAGAACAAGTTTCACAGATTCATGTTCTTTATGCTGCCACTGCTTTTTGCACTAAAAAACTCATACCTTCACATCAGCTGCTAATGCTGACGACTCTTAAAGAGGAAGAAAGATTTTGCTCAATGGCTCAGCAACCTCTGGATGATAAAATCTTGGTTTGATACCTTTCATCACCTCCAAATAAAATGTTGTCTACCTAGTTTCGCTAAGTCCATTCCAGTTTTCCCAAATTCAATGCATTTTTTTCCTTTTTTTTCTTCAAACTGTTACCCAATAACTTTATTAAAATTAAAAAAAAAAAAAAAGAGAAAGTGAGCATCTTACCAAATACCCTCCTGCAAGATGCAAACTTCCTGAAAAGAACACAAATTCATTTACCAAGAAAGTAAGTCACACTTAATTCTCTTCCAGAGCAAAAGAAGAAGCAAGGAAATTCATATTTCTCATGAGGTTTATTATGACCTACTAGCCCACTTAAAAATGATTATTATAAAGAAATTATATGTAAATCCATAAAATAAACAAAGCATCTTTTTCTGAGCTGTAGTCAAATAATCTGAAAATTATCCCATGAAGATTTTATTTAGATAGTTGAGCATTTCACTGAAAAAAAATCACAATCATGCAGACTTATGACTTTTAGTTTCAAAGCTGTACCTACACAGTCCTAAACTTTACACAGACCTTATAACCAACAACTTTAACTCTGCCCCAATATTCAACAATTAGTCAATGCTCATTATTGCCATTTGAAAGCAGTCTTCCTGGATAAGCTATCTACTTCATATAAGGTCTTACCAAATCCTTTTACATTTTGTTGTATATCTTTAACCAGATATAGCTTGAATCTTTTCCATGATAATTTATAGTGCATAGCACATATAGGTGCTATGGTCAGGTCAGAATGGCTGCTACAAAAAATGGTATCAACAATCCAAATCCCTAAAAAACTCTGAAGTCAGGAGTCTGAAATCCTCCTCATCTAAGTGAAAAACCCTTTTTAACTGTATGTAGTTGTATTGACTAAAGTGTTAGCATTTTTTGCCTCTGCCATTTTTATGACTTAATATATTTTGAAACAACAAAAAGAATATATCCCCAGCTGAAAAAAAGCACTGAAAACTAAGGGTCAAAATAATGCAAGACTCCAAAAATCTGGAACAGGTAAAATGCTTTTTAAAAAAAGGGAGTGGAAATTCTGTCATGCCTCCAAGTCTACAGAGAATATAAAGCAGTGCTAGACAAGAGCACCATCCGAAGAACATTACACAAATAACCTTATGGCTAAGGCATCTGTAGTAAGCACTAATATCAGCCTTTTCTGCACACTTCATGGTATTAAGCAAATTGGGCAAAGAAAAAAAATGGGAATAACTAGATAAAAAATAGTTAGATAAGCAAGGCGTGTTGAAGTAAGCTGCATATTTGCTGCAGGGTTCAGAAATTCCAGTACCTTCCTTGGAGTGTCTGCAGGGAGCATTACCTGCATGTAATTTTGCTTGAGTGTTTACTATCTCTGAGCAAAACAGGCAAGACTTAGGAGCATCTCCTGGTTACTAATTTCTCAACAAGCGGAAGCTGCCACTGGGAAGTGCCCTTTGATACCACCAAGCAATGTTCTGAAAAAGCACATTCCAGAAAGGGAGAATATTCAAGACTGTGTCAGTAGCTGACATTTTAGTCCTGGAGGAATGATATACCAAAGCTCTGCTTCAATTTGTGCTAAGCTACCAGTGAATCCAATATAAAGAATCCAATATAAACAGGCATATCAAATATGCTTTAGCAGCCTAGAAGCACAAACTTCTTTGGTTTTCAGGGAGACCGTATATCTTAAACCGTGTAGTAGTTTAAAAAATCTCAACTAAATAGACTTATTAGAGGTTTATTTTGCAGGTTAGATTTGTCTGGGTGTTTGTTTGTTTGTTTGTTAAAAAAAAAAAAATACCATAGACCAAAGAAAGAAGTGCTTTCTTACATGAAATCCAAATGCATTTTATGCCCTTCCACCTTCCTGTCCACATATTGGGCAGTGTATTTCAACACATTTGGTTTGGTTACAGACTGCACAATCAAATGAACTGAATCCAAAGTCATACCATAAGGAATAAGAAGCGGCATTGTTAACATCAGAGCCGTATTAAAGTAGCTTGACAGAAAAACTGGCATCACTGCAGATGTGTTGAGCTCTTTATTGTATTGTATATATGCAGTCACCTTAATTCTGTACCTTTGACCAAGAAAAGTGTAAAAGTGAGGAACAGACATTGAAAACCAATCGCTCCATATCTCCTTTAAAACAAACACATTACTTTTCTTAACAAAATTCACACATAAGCAGCTCCACTTCTAGTGGGTTCTTCCATTCCATGATTTGTTTGTGTTCCCTCTTTTTTCACCTTTCATTCTAGCCTCTACTGGAATGAGATGTAGCAGACATCAGCAGAGGTTGCAAAGACAAAGTATGCTGTGTATAAGATACGAGAATATCTTCTTTCTTATCTTTTCCACCCCAATCAATCCTTAACCTCCCTTTTACAGACACTCAGTAACAGCCTCTGCTCTGCTCCAAAAGATTTCTCAGTGCATCTCTATCAGGTAACTAAACATAGTGTTAACCTCACACATGTGAGAAGCAGCAAGTTGAGGTATCCATACTTTTCCTTTACTTTAGGAAACAAAAATCTAGAGGGGAAAAAAAAGAAGGGAAAATTCTCCTCAGGCTGAAAGTGAAGATCAGATCCATTACCTTTACTATCTCTACCTCTCTCAATATAAGTAGTTGCTTGTAAAACAGTGAATGCCCCCCAAAAAAACCTCACCATAATATCCTGAGAGTAAATATAGATAGCAGAGAGAAATATTGAGTTTCCAGTGACATGGTGACCTTTGCAATTTCTGTGAAGTCATGATGCTTACCTCTTGGAAGGTAAGTGTTAATTACAGAATGGGGACAAAATCTAATGACTTGGAGTTACTGCCCTATTTGAAAAGGGTTATTGTTGTTGCCAACCACATCAAGCAATTTTTGGCACCTGTAATGCTTAAAAAATTAACAGTGGCAGCAGAGTTGAGTGACTATTTTGAAAAACTGGTCATTCCTTGGAGATTAATGAGAAATTTTCTGTCAGAGTGCAGGATGCACTCTGGTAGAAAACTGACAAAAGAAGCACCATCCCCAGGGGATTATTTTTAACATTCCATTTTGTTGTGCATATTTAAAAGGAAATTTAATAGATAACACTGCTATTCCAGAAGTATATTCTTGTTTATTTTTTCCTTTAAACATTATAAGCCAATATAGAATGAGTTACGCTGGCCTGGATATCTAAAATGACTAATTACAGAGGAATAACCAACAAGGTGTAAAACACTGCATAAGGAATTTTTTTCCCAATTGCTTTCATTTAGGTTTGTTAGACAAATAAGTATCAGCAAGCTAGGCAATTAAGTTTCATTTAAATCAGTCACAATCGATTAATGTGAACTGTTTCATGATTTTTGTTTAAGTGTTTCTAAGCAGGTAGTCTGTTTTAAAGTACAAAATTTCAGAAGAGATCTGTCTAATTAAAGAAACATTAATTAGGACTACAATGAAGTGTGATTTTTAATAATATCCATATATTCTTTCTATAAAGAATGGTTCTACTTTAAAACTCTGATCTTTTTCAAGTCAAAACTTAGTCAAGATTCTGTTTTGCTTCCACACTTATCAAATTGGTCTTTGACTTACAGCTGCACAGAATAAGACTGATCAGACACATAGCACCTAATATAGATGTAGCACAAAGTATAGAATGGGCCACCAGTTACCAGCCATCTCAGCTCACATTGATATTTCATACAAAAATACTGGCTGTGTCCCACAGCTCAGGGGTTACAGTTTGAGTCCAGGTCTAAGTCTTTTTTTGGCCTGAGAGCTTCTGCTTCTTCTACCTTATTTCTCTCCCAAAGCTCACTGAGTTCATTAACTTCAGCTTGCCAGTCCGCCTCTAATAAAATTATACATCACCAATGGGGTGATGGACTCTGTGGAACTGGAACACACTGGCATATATAATCAGTTTACAGGTAGAAGGGGAAAAGGTTTCAGAGTGAACACATTGCAGATAGGCTTCTGTTGCACAAAAGTCTTTGCAAACTAAGCTCCTGTTCCAGAGGCTGCAGAGCTGTTAAAGCTGTTCATGGTGTTCACCTGAGCCGACCTTATCCTGCCATTCAGCCTAGATCACACAGGAGAAATAGTAATGAACCAGCTTCTTGAGAAAGAAGCTCAAGTTGGAAAAGATGAATAAAAGAAATCAGGAGCCACTGACTCCTTCAGACAAAATTCTGCAATAATCTAGGCTTTCCTGAGAATGACCAGGCAGATGAAAAAAGGAAAGCACAAGGGAATTAGGCAAGTTTTAACATGGATGTTCAGACTCACCTGCGTAAATTACTTTCTTTTTGAAGGACCAGTCTGAAAACAAATTTTTTCTTCTTTCATTCAGAACAAATGCATTGCAATCCCTAAAAGTAGACCAGCGCAGGGTCCCTGACAGTGTGTTTCTGAGCAATCTCCCACCGCCCCTCCCCTTGGCTGCCACGGCTTTAGCTGCAAGGCTTGGCAGTGGTCCACTGCTTTGTCCCAATGTTCTGGCGGCTGCTCTCCAGCATATGGTCTATTCATTTTTCACCAGCTGTTACTCAGCAAGGAAGACCATGCTCTCTCCTCGCTATAGACCTTTGTTCAGTATCAGAATCAAATTTCTCCTTATTAAAGGAGCACGAGGGGCAGAAGGGGAGTACACAGCTATTTGCATCAGCCTTACACATCTAGGCTGAGTCATGACATAGAAGCTTGCTTTCAGAAACAGTCAAGTCCTCAGAGGGTGATTCAGACTCTTTGGTGTGGAGCACTGTTTAGGAATATGTAGCAACCAACATCCTCTCTCATTCACCTATTTTTCCAACCCATCCTTCTCATACTTCTTCCTGGAAGCTCCAATGATTCTTCAGGAACTTAGGCTGCTTAGGGACTAAATTGCATGGACCCTATGCCAAAATGTGTGTTCATGTGAACCTGAAGTAGAGAGACCTTCTGTGTCTTTCAGTAGTGGATGAAGTCAAATGACAAGAAATGAAACAATGACTCACATAACTTTGAACTGTAGCAGTGTGATTTGACTAACCTGTTAAGGTAAAGCAATACACCAACAGTACATGAAACTTATAAGGTCTTACATAAGAATTGGCTTAAGTACTCTGCAAATAAGGATCAGCTAGTTAAAACATATAAGACCATTTGATAGGTGGAAAAGGTGCATTCAAAGACTCTGTGACTGGCCCACACCTCACAAATAAAACACCAGAGATTACAAGAAAAAATTAAGACTGGTCTCTTTTGCCTAAAAAGTTTCATGCATTGTTAAATCACATTCCCCACAAGTCAACTTTGCTCCATCTACACCTGTAAATCTCTCTTGGATTATATGTGCCAGAGGATGAATGGGAGTCAAAGTGAAAGCCCATAGTATCTCCCTACAACTCCATATGAAGTAACCCATAACATAACTACAATAGTTTTTCTAGCACTGATTTCATGGATTACTATCTGGGAAATGTTCCCACTCTTGCTGCTGTTTCTTCAGTAATAGTCACAAGGATAGTGGCAGCCATCTACTGGTCTGTGACTTCAACTCTGCTACTTCTTTCTCCCACAGTCTCATCTTCAGTAGCTCCTCATTATCTTGCCCAGTATAACTTCCAGGTCATCAGGTCATGTCCCGGACAAAGACGTTAAACAGCACTCCTCACTGCTCTCCACTTGGACATTGAGCCATTAACCACAACTCTTTCAGTGTGACTATCCAGCCAATTCCTCATCCACCAAGTGGTCCATCCATCAAATCCACGTCTCTCCAATTGAGATGAGGATGTCGTGCAGGACAGTGTCAAATGCTTTGCACAAGTCACCAACTTAAAACACATTTATTTGTTTGTTTGCTTGTTTCAGTGCTGAGACGGATTATACTGGTCAGATATGAGGCAGAGCATCTGAAACGAGGATTTAAAAGGCAACCATACACAAACACATATACATGTAGTTTCTGGTGCAGGAAGAAAGAAATTCTTACATATGGAATAAAACTGGGAAAACAAAGTGATTTTCACTCACATGCTCACTGCAAAGTAGATAGGCTAGAATTATTCTTAAAGCACAGCAAAGACTTGACCCTATAGGTCTGTCTGAGCAAGTATGTCGATATTCAACAGACAGGCAGGCAAAGATCTAAGGAGATATGAATAGCAGGGAGGAATTTGGGATAAACCTTATATAAGAATGTGGATTTCACCTACTATGAAGGCATATCTGCAGGAGCCACTGAGATTTCTTCCTCAGTGTACTTTGGTTTGGCTCCATTCCTTTTCAAACACAATTAAATCTAACTACACAAAGTGGACCAAGACTGTGGAAGTCTCACTGAAAGTAGTCAGCACTCTCTCAAGTAATTTCACTAGTCTCATGGCATCTGTCTGCAGGAGCAGGCATTTGTTAGCAGGAGAAGGGATTTCATAATCTGAACTCTATTTACTGAAAATCAATCTCCTGCAGGATTACCAGAATCTCTGCATTGTGGATACAGCACATTGGACATTAGAAAATCTGTTTCAGCTACAGAAACAACAAATATACAAGCTCACAGGAGATACAAGACCCAACACAGAGACTCCTTTCACTTCTTTCAGATCAAGTTGTTGCATCTCAGAAAATGGCTCAAAACTTTCAAATTCCTGTAGCTAAAATTTTGGGTCTCATTTCCTAATTTCTCCTTTGTAAACTAATAAAAGAAATCTATTCTTGCTTGTATTGCCTTGCTAACATTCTCTCTGAACTATCCAGATATTCCAATAGTAAATGTATAGAAGTCATCTAGAATTCATCCGTATGTCCACATGACTGAGGAGAGATCTTATTAAGATTTACAAATATCTAAATGGTGGGTGTCAGGAGATTGGATGTCTCTTTTTTCTGTTGTATCTAGCAACAGTACAAGGGTTAATGGGATGAAGCTGGAACACTAAAAGTTCCATTTAAACATAAGAAAAAAATATTTCACTGTGAGGGTGATGGAGCAGTGGAACAGGTTGCCCACAGGGGTTGTGGAGTCTCCTTCCTTGGAGGTCTTCAAGAATCACCTGGACATGTCCTGTGCAACCTAATCTAGGTTGACCTGCTTCTGCAGGGGGGTTGGACTAGATGATCTCTAAAGGTCCATTCCAACCCCTACCATTCTGTGATTCTATGATTTTGAGTCTACCACCACTGTGAACTACTCCTGTAGTTCTACTGGAGTATTAAATGTCTGGGTAGGAGTACATATTCAGCAACATTACTTGCTTTCATTCTCTACTTACAACTGGACTTTGCCATGGCCAGTCTGCTTTCTAAAGTTTACTGCTAAAGATATTCCATATTAGGCATCTGTGACATATACCTTTGGTTTGCTGTTCACGATAGTGATATACTACTAAATCAGTTCCTTCCACCAGTTCTACCACCTCAATCCAGTCCCTCGGGCTTTAACATTACCCTTGAAGGCTACCTTACTTAGGCTCCTCTGGAGAGACTTCACTTACACAGAATGAGTATAAATACAGACTATTTCAACTCAGCAGCCTAACTATTCCTTAAAGTACTGAATTATCTCTGTTGTTCACTGTGTCAGTAGACTGAGAAATAGCAGCCTTGAGAAAATGTGTCCGTGTTGGTATAACTCTATTTTCCATGAATTCTTGGTTCCTTGTATTTTGAATTAAAATACACAGATTGATATCAGCATAATGGGGGGAAAAAAATCTATATTTGACCCAAATTCCTTCAGCGGTAACATGTTCAAGTGTTACAGTGATTTCCTCTGGAGAACACAGATTAGATTTTGTATTCCTTCAGTCCAGAAACTACAATAATAATGGAATATAATTGTTAAGAGATGAACTCACAAATGACAGGTAGATCAGAAATAAAGTCCATACCCTTGCTTTCTGTCAGATGTTAGAGTCTGAGAGTATGTAAGCACAAACCAACAAGCATAGAGTTCAACTGAACAAGTACTAATTGGTTTATCAAGTTAACCAGGAGAATATTTAGGAGTACCTCTTGTGCTAAATATGCAAAACAAATAAATTAGGATAAAAAGATCCCTCTCTAGTTGCCACATCATGATGAAAACACAAACAAATATCACAAGAGAGGGAGAAGACAGGCACATGGAGCCACAGTCCATTCTTCAATAAAGCTCCACAAAATTCCTCCATTCCCTTTGCCTTGTTTGTGCTGTTCTGCATTGTCTTTGTTAGCTATTTTCTTCCTTTTCCTAGTGCCATTCTTATTTCTTTTGTCTTTCTTCTCTTCCTTTTATGACCACCACATTGTACAGCCTAACAAATGCTTCTTCCTGAGGTTTGGCACACATTTTTCTTATTTCATTTTTGATAATTAAAAAATAAGGGAATTGAGTTTGGGGCTTGGGATTTTAAGTATTCAGCCCAAGTGAAGGCATTCACACGTGACATATCCACACTTTACATCCTTTCTCTGCCTTATTCAGACTCTCTCTCTGAAGCCCAACATATATTTATTTACACAGTGCAGAACAGCATTGATAGAAATTAGTGAAGAAGCATAGACTGCACTAGCAGCAGATGCATGACACTTGTTTTACCTGATGTGCATCACTACCTGGAACCAGAGATGTCAATCCTACTCACCACTTCTTTCCTCACTCACAAGTCTGATTTAGATAAAAAACAGCACTTCTGATTGAAAAAAAAAATAATATTAATGACCAGCTCTACACATAAGAGGAACAGAAAGGTAAATTAACTACTGATGTTTAGATTCTTGCCAGTTACAGAAATGACTAGCACAGATATTGCAACCCCAACAATTTTTTTACCTAAAAATCCTCTGGGATTGGCTGCTAAACTGGAGAATTGAGAGCACCTGCTGATTATAAAGCACTAAAGTAGTCTTCAAGTAATATTGTGTCACACTGTTTTTTATATCAGAGTTACTTTGATAAATTTAAATGATTGCTTTACAAGTGGTTAGTAAACTTTTCTAACACAATTAATTAAAATCAAGTTCCTAAAAAAAAAAAAAATCTTCACAAAAATTTCTTCAGATTAGAGGTAGGCATAGACACCTTGTGAATTCCTACCCAGGCTGTCTTACTGAAGATTTCCACAGAATCTAAACACTACATACATGTGATTGCATGTAAATAATAACATATTACATTCATTACTATATAAAAAGAATATGGCAATATATAAGTGTGTATATTTCTAACCCATACATCTTCTAAAACATTAAATCTACCCAGGTATCTATGCTCTGCTCAAGAACCATCCTATCTGCAGTATCATTCAACAAATGCTCATTAGTTTGGGTCTCCTATAAAATGCATCATTGAACATTCCTTTCTTTCATAGCATGTTTACCACACAAGACCTGTTATTTACTTGCCTTTCTTTAGGATTCAAAGTCTGGTTATGCTGTGATCTGTTAAGTGAGCTTGGTGAAGTCATCTCAGCTCTCTGTGCCAATATAAATGGAAGAGAATGACACCTTCCTATGCAAACCACTTGAGCTGACTCAGTAAAGCAGTCTCCAATAACAGCAAATTGAAAGCCATTAACACTGAAAAATAAATAAGCACATTCCACTTAAATATTCATTGCCTTTCACAAGAGCTATCCTTCATCCTTTCAGATTTTGGACCGTATTTTAGTGCAACCTTCAAAACAACTCTTAGATTGTTTTAAAAATAGGAAAAAAAAAAACCAAAACCCTGAAGGTTTCTCTTTCTACTGCTGGGATAATCCTGGTTTCTAACTACTTCTTTACACTTCACAATTGCACCGCCTGTTTACAGAAGGCTGGGTGCATTGGCATACAAGTGCTATTGCTGAATAGGTCCTACCAACATTCCATCAAGGCCAAAATAGCAGCACCCTGTAGAATCATATAATAATAAATAACTCAAAATTCCTACAAGCCTAGGATGTATCCTCATCAGAAGTATCAGGCAGTGTGGCTTGAATGAGTAGACAGTGAGGTGGATCGAGAACACCTGCTATGAGTGTAGCTCAGCTTTCACACATGTGCGGCTATTTTGAACAAAGAAGTGCACAAAAAACCCTACTTGTGTGGTTGAAACATCATAGTATCAATAAAGTGCAAAAATCTCTGCCATTTTGTTGGACTGATATTTTAAGTGCCACTTGCATTATTTTTGTGCAATGTCCATTTTTCAATATTCCTATAATGCTGCTGTATTGGCAACAATGGACAATATAACTGCCTCTTTAGGAGTTTCTCAGCAAAATCACACACTAATAGCACCAGTGTATCTCAAAATACAAGGTGATTCAAATCCTCTGCAAATACATTCTTCACCAAGGGCAATAACTACGAGAAGCAACCCCCTAGGTTGTTAAAACAGCAATTCATCCCTCATGGTATGTTGGAAGCATAGACATTTGGGGGAAGGGAAATAAAAGACATCTCTGTTATTTTTACTTGCATGAAAATCACAAGTCTTTCCTTTGGGCTTCTAACAAACAGAAATGTTTTAATTTCATTAAAGGAATTGCATTTCATATCTGCATATTTATCAGCTGCTATCAGTTCTCCTAGCACATGAGGGCAGAAGATGCAATATGTTCTTATATCTATATTGTATAATATGAAGGATCTAGAACATCTGTTATGACCACAGCTTAGCATTAACTTCCCAAAAGGACTTACTTAAACTATGCACAGCTCACTTCGAACACCCTGGATGAACTCTTGTCAAAATGGAAAAGGTGCAAAATTTTCACTGACAAGAAAGAGATTTTACAAGAATTTGTAAAATCGTAATTTTACAAAATTAGAATTAAAAGGAAAGGACAAGATATTGGAATTATTTTTGGTTTGCACATCTTTTTATTTAGGGATTTGAATTTAAAATACTTAAATGCAACAATCCAGGTAGGATCTTTTAGTGTGTTGTATTTCATATCACAAAAATATGAGCGCCTGAAATGAAGGTATTATCAAGGCTGATATGTGATACTTTAGGCAGAACTGGTGTGGAATGACACCTGGGTTTTCATTTTTATGTCAGGAACATAGTGGCTAAAGAAAGACCAAGGCTGGTCTTTCTTTATGAAACCCACTGAAGATCATCTGCTAACAGTGCCAGACACATGGCAAGAGTCTGTTAGTGCCCAATTACATGTTGTTTTCTTGCTGTGACACTGCTCATGTTGCCTGCTTTGGATAAACCATGCCACACCGACTATGCAGTTTTACACACACTTAAAAAAAATTGGAATATTACAAAGAATTAAAAATAATTTCATATGAAGAAAAATGTAATACTTTTTTCTCATCAATGGCATCTCCACTTCATTCATTGTGAGCCCTCTACCAGTTGAGAGGGTTGTGAGATGAATAAGATTCCCACTCACATCTCTCACTGTAGAAGCTGAAGGTCTATGTAATGAGTGTGATATGGAGTGCACAGAAAGAAATACGATTCGGCATGCATTACTGTGAAGGGGTTTTACCAATCTGCTATAGGGTTTCTGTGTTATGCTGTCAGTTGTACAATTACAGTGGTCTCTTAAATCAGACTTTTCCTAGGTGATTGTATGCTTCTCATTTTATGGACCCCATACGGTCCATGGGATCTGTTCTATAGATAAAGTAAATACTTCTCATAGTCCATGGGATCTCTGTTACCAGCTCAGACAAATTATGAAAATAAATTGTGAAATAGTATTATGACTACAAGTTATTAAAAAAAACCTCACCTCTTACCTTATTTTAAGCATGTTTGGGAATCTTGACAATATTTTTTCTTTAGTTCTTCCATTTGTGAAACAGAGATAATGACATCCTTTAACACAGCTTCATGTTGATGTTATTAAACAGCTAAGAAGCACTAGGATAACAGGCAAGACTACCACAGAAAGAATTTCTGCATAGGCATGGTTGGTACTTCTACATTCAGGATTAGGTTTGAAGCTTACAAATGAAATAAAAGGGAGGGCCACATCTCAGACAAAGAAAACTCAAGTGAACAACAAATTATTATACATTTTTCTGGGTACTAATAGTTCAGGGCATTAAATAGGCAGGGACTGTGAAAAAATATATGAGATCTTGTAATTAAAGAAACTTTTGTATTGCTTATGTTGAAAGGGGTCATAAAATCATAGAATGGTCATATTCTGTTTGCAAAGACTTCTAGCATTTTTCAAAATTTTTGTTATTGATTTCATATCCTTAAAGTTCTCTAAATGAAATATTTCATAACGCTATAGCATTGTTTTATGACACCTTTATCATTTATTTCAGAGTCCAACACATTCAACTGTCTGCAACTGGTGGACTTCCTCTTCACAGATGTTATCAAATATATGAAGGAACAGACAGTTATCAGGGGAAGTCAACAGAGATTCACCAAGGGGAAATCCTGTTTGACCAACCTGATAGCTTTCTATAAAAGTATAACTGACTGGTTAGATGAGGGGAGAGCAGTGGATATCATCTACCTTGACTTCAGCAAGGGTTTTGACACTGTCTCCCATAACATCCTCATCAGAAAGCTCAGGCAGCGTGACTTGGATGAGTGGACGGTGAGGTGGTTCAAGAGCTGGCTGAATGACAGAGCCCAGAGGGTAGTGATCAATGAAGCTGAGTCAAGTTGGAGACCTGTGGCCAGTGGAGTTCCACAAGGATCAATTCTGGGGTCAGTCTTGTTCAACATCTTCATCAACGACCTGGATGAGGGGACAGAGTGTACCCTCAACAAGTTGGCTGATGACACCAAACTGGGAGGACCGGCTGATTCCCCAGAAGGCTGTGCTGCCATTCAGCGGGATCTTGACTGGCTTGAGAGTTGGGCAGAGAGAAACCTTATGAGGTTCAACAAGGACAAGTGCAGAGTCCTGCCCCTTGGGAGGAACAACACCATGTACCAGTACAAGCTAGGGACTGACCTGCTGGCGAGCAGCTCTGCAGACAGAGATCTGGGAGTCCTGATTGATAATAAACTGAACATGAGCCAGCAATGTGCCCTGATGGTCAAGAAGGCCAATGGCATCCTGAGATGCATCAAGAAGAACATGGCCAGCACATCGAGGAGGATTCTGCTCCCCTTCTACTCTGCCCTACTGAGGCCTCATCTGGAATCCTGTGTCCAGTTCTGGGCTCCCCAGCTCAAGAGGGACAGAGAACTTCTGGAGGGAGTCCAGCACAGGGCCACCAATATGATCAGGGGACTGGAGCATCTTCCTTATAACAAAACACTGCGGAAACTGGAAATGGTTAGGTTAGAGGAGACTGGGGGGGACCTCATTAATATTTACAAATATCTGAACGGTGGACATCAGGAGATTGGAGCATCACTTGTTTCTATTGATATTGATATCGATATAGTGACAGTACAAGAGGCAATGGAAAGAAGCTGGAACACAAAAAGTTCCACTTAAATGCAAGAAAAAAACTACTTCACTGTTCAGGCAAGGGAGCCCTGGCACAGGCTGTCCAGGGAGGCTGTGAAGTCTCCTTCTCTGGAGGTTTTCAAAACCCACTTGGACATGTTGCTGTGTGACCTGACCTAGGCGGATCTGCTTTTGCAGGGGGGTTGAACTAGATAAAGGTTCCCTTCCAACACTTACCATTCTATGACTCTGTGTTCTCCTGCTCATCATGTTTTGGTCATGGAACTAAAGCAGTTTTGAATCAATATGTATAAATATATTCCACTATAACATGAATAATGGCAGCCTAGAGGAAAATTGATAAATTGGGCTTTTGTACTTCTTAAATAGCTAAAATATACTAATGCCAATAGGAGTACAAAAGCATAATTTAGTGGAAAATGAAACCCAATAGCCTAGATCCTCAAAAACACTTTCATTCCCGCTTCTCATTGAAAAAAATATTTCAGGGCTTTTGCACCTGAATAACCTAAAAGATTTATGCCTTTAAATTTTATTGCTATTATGCATATTATTTTTGAATGAGTAACTTGGGCTGTTAGGCAGTAAGACCACATTTAAGAGTGAACATGCTATTTTCTGTATGCCCTGAGATAAATGTATGTGGCCAAATATCTTTTCAATCAGTCACCAATTTCCATTTTGTTTACCATAACCTTTCTACAAGGGCAAGGGGAGGAAAGCAAATGAAAAATTCAGGAAAATGACCACCTAAAACAGAAAACAGTCTAGTACATAAATGCAAAATAAAAATGTTGTAAAATGATCTATCCCTGTTAGTTTTACTGCTGCTTCTCTTGGCTAGTGATTTCAACAAAATGGGTATAGTACATCCATGAATAATTTAAAATTCACATTTCTTCTTCACCTTTTTGCCATCTGTCAGTGTTTGGTTATTTTAACCTCCTGTCAATAGATGAGTTTCTTGCAATCTTCTGTTCCAAACAATCAAGAGATTAAACTATTTTAATTTTATAGATTGGGCAACAAAATACATTGAGAGGACTAGAGAGGCAAAGGCATTAGGTGCCCTGTCACTCATAGAAAATCATAGACCGAAGTTTGGCATTAGGATCCTAAACAATGTATGGAAAGAGGCTATGAACCTCTGCTGGGATTTCTTGGGTCAGTGCCCTAATCAAGAGGCATTTCAAGCTTGCTAATGCTGCAGAGTGTGCTAGACACTCCCACTCTCTAAGAATGAATGAATGTTACCCTTTCTCCCTCTGGATATTATGATCCCTTTACCTTCTCCTGGAGTAACATCAACATTTTCTCCAAAAGTCAATTGGAAGACAGTTACACTGCAGCTTATGTCTCTTTTATCCAATGTCAGTGGCTAAATCACTCAGTCTGTGGGAACATACTTCCAGTTCCTTTCACTGATTGTGAGAAACTTCCAATTCTCAGGTTGCATAATGTCACGATATATGATGTTTATAGCACTGTCAAAGATATACTGTTTTTATTGGTGAATGGCTATGTATTGTTCAGGAAAGACAAGCCAACAAGGCAAGCAGGTGGAGTTGCCCTCTATGTGAGGGAACAATTACAGTTCATTGAGCTCTGCCTGGGTGGGGATGGAGGATGTGTTGAATGTTGTGGGTGAAAATTAAGGGGCAGGGTAATGTAGGTGATGCTGCTGTGGGAGTTTGCTACAAGTCCCCTGATCAGGAGGAGGAAGTGGATGAGGCCTTCTACAAACAGCTGAGAGCTGCCTCACAACCACAATCCCTGGTCCTGTGGGGGATTTCAGCCACCTCAATATTTGCTGGCAAAGCCACACAGCCAAGCATGCACAGTCCAGGAGGTTCCTACAAATTGCTGATGACAACTTCCTGTCACAGGTGATTGAGGAACTAGCGAGGAAGAGTGTGCTGCTGGACCTGGTACTGACAAATAAGGAGAGCCTGGTTGGGGATGTGAAGGTTGGAGGCAACCTGTGCTGCAGTGACCATGAGATGATGGAATTTAAGATCTTATGCGGAAGAAGCAGGGCACCAAGCAGGATTGCAACCCTGGACCTTACACCCTGGACACTTCAAAGATCTGCTTGTAGGGACCTCATGGGATAGGATCCTAGATAGTAGAAGTTCCCAAGAGAGCTGGTCAATCTTCAAGCGCCCCTTCTTCCAAGCCCTGGATCATTGTGTCCCCACATGTAGAAAAAAAGAAAAAAGGCAAGAGGCCTCAATGTATGAGGAAGGATCTGCTGGGATAACTCAGGCAGAAAGTAGCCATCTATAAGAGGTGGAAACAGCAGCTGGTTTCTTGGGAAAAGTATAGGAACATTGCCAGGGCATGCAGGGGTGCAACCAGGAAGGCTAAAGCCCTTTTAGAATTAAACCTGGCCAGGAAGGTAAAGGAAAATAAGAAGGGATTTTTCAGGTACACCCAGCAGCAAATGGAAGATTAGGGAGAATGTGGGCTTGCTGCTGAACATAGAGGATGCCCTGGTGACTGAGGATGCAGAGAAGGCCGAACTACTGGATGCCTTATTTGCTGGGGTCTTTACAGCCAAGGCTGGCCCTCGGGAAGCCCAGTCCAGCAAGGATAGTAGGATGGCCTGGACAACAGAGGACTTGCCCTTGGTGGATGAGGAAGTGGTTAAGGATTGGTTGGGCAAGCTTAACGGTCATAAATTAATGGGTCCTGGTGGGATGCATCCAAGAGTGCTGAGGGAGCTGGCTGATGTGGTTGCTAAGCAGAGTCCTACATCTCGGAAGGAACAACCCCATGTGCCAGTACAGGCTGAGGATTGACCTGCTTGAGAGCAGTTCTGCAGAGAGAGATCTGGGAGTCCTGGTTGATTACAAACTGAACATGAGCCAGCAAAGTGCCCTCGTGGTCAAGAAGGCCAATGGAATCCTGGGATGCATCAAGAAGAATGTGGCCAGCACATCGAGGGAGGTTCTGCTCCCCTTCTACTCTGCCCTGCTGAGGCCTCATCTGGAGCCCTGTGTCCAGATCTGGGCTCTCCAGCTCAAGAGGGACAGGGAACTTCTGGAGGGAGTCCAGCACAGGGCCACCAAGATGATCAGGGGACTGGAGTATCTCCCTTATGAGGAAAGGCTGCAGGAACTGGGGCTGTTTAGTCTGGAGGAGACTGAGGAGGGGCCTCATTAACATCTACAAATATCTAAATGGTGGATGTCAGGAGGTTGGGGCATCAATTTTCCATTGTATTTAGTGACAGAACAAGGCATAATAGAAAGAAGCTGGGATACATAAAGTTCCATTTAAACATAAGGAAAAAACTACTTCACTGTTCAGGCGAGGGAGCCCTAGCACAGCTGCCCAGTAAGGGTGTGGAGTCTCTTTCTCTGGAGGTTTTCAAACACCTCTCTAGGTGGACATGCTTTAGCAGAGGGGTTGGACTAGATGATCTCTAAAGATCCCTTCCAACTCCTACCATTCTGTGATTCTGTGAAATATAGAAGGAAGTAGTAAGCATGAGGACATCTGGCTATAGCACACTCAAAGGAAGAAAAGCTATGAACTAGCTTCTGCTCCTTGGAATACTTAATAGAAGAGACTTAAACATTCATTGGATTCAGATAATATTTACTTAAGCTATTAGTCAATATTTTCCTCATTAAGGATGGCAGGATTTGACCCATTCTACAATAAATCCAGTAGCACCATGTAAATAACAGAGTTTAAAAATCACATCTTTCACACAGAAGGATTCCTTAAGTAAACAGAATTAAATTTACAGGTGCAGCACACATAATATTTAGATGTAATATTAGGTCCATCAGGAAGAAAAAATCCTGAAAGTTAACAAAAATTGATTGATGTTCCCTGACTGGAAGTGTCTAATTTTTTGCATGATAGCAATATGGAATGTGTTAACTCTGTGAACACCAGTGTCTCCTTTACAACTGCTGTTGCTATTCTAACCACATTATCAACCTCACACATGTTTACCTTAGGGATATTTAGGCAGCCATAATTGACTTTTGCACAAAAACAAAGCTGCAGGCAAGGTGTAATCCTTTTGGGCTTGCCTTCTCACTAAAATAAACAACTATCTAAGAGAATTGTAACTAGATCAAATATAAAATCAGAGGATAGAGTGAATCTGTTCCCCCTTTTTCAATTTTATATTTCTTACCATTTTAATAATTAGAATGTCTGGAAGCGAACAGCTTCTTTGCATAGGAGACGTTACAAATAAACACAGAACTCAGCACTTCCACCTCCAATAACAATATTTCTCTAATCATTATTTAACCATGCCAGGTTCCTTCATGGAAGTGGAGTTTAGAAAAGCTGCATTGCTGTACTGATATCACACTGAACTTCAGCTGATAAGGTTAATGCCAGGTACCAATGTTTGCACATAAACTCAAGCTGAGATTAATCTTGCATAATATTGTAAGGTGGTATCATGGTTTAACCCAAGGTGGCAACTAAGCCCAAAACAGCCACTTGCTCACTCCCCTCCATGGGGTAGAGGAGTGAATTAGGAGACTAAAAGTGAGAAAACTCGTGGATTGAGATAGAGACAGTTTAATAGGTAAAGAAAAAGCCCCACGTGCAAGCAAAGCAAAACAGGGTCCACTTAATGTGTGCAGGCAGGTGTCTAGACAACTGCAGGAAAGCAGGGCTCTGTCACGTATAATGGTGACTTGGGAAGACAAATGTCATCACTACAAATACCACTCTGCTCCCCTTCCTTCTTCTTCCCCTAGCTTTATCTGCTGACCATGATGTCCTATAGTCTGGAATATCCCTTTAGTCAGTTGAGTTCAGCTGTCTTGGCTGTGACCCCTCCCAAATCCTTGTGCACTCCCAGCCCACTCACTGAAGTCATCCACATGTGTAATCACCAGTCTAAAATCATTAACAGGTGGTCAACTCTTTCATTATAGTGTTTCTATAGCAGGCCTAGAGTACTTGCAAAGCTGAAATTTGTTTTCTCACCTATGAAAATATATTCTTTTCACTGTATTTTAAATCACACATGAAGTAGTATTGTATTTTAGGTGTATTAAATCAAGTCACACATTGGTTGTACAAGTCATTCACTGGACTGGAATTCACTGGACTATTTAGGAATGAAAAGGCAGAAGCAGTAATTTATCTAAGTAACATGTAACATGTTCCTGGTTTGTGAATAATACTGCAGGCTAGTAAATTAGCAAAGTAGGATCATTTTTAACATGTAGTGTAATGGAGCAGAGTACATATTCTACCCAGGATCCTCCAGCAGAGCAAGCCAGGACACAATAGCATCTAGGACATCCTCTAAAGCAATCCACAAGGTTCCTTCAATACTCATTACAAAAGCCTGTCTGCTGCCATGCCTATCAGTTTATTCATGCATTGAAACTGAGGACAGCATGGTATCGTCAGTATTTCATTTGCTATGGAAATATAATTTTTAACAAGCAAATACATGAGAAAGTTTCACTTTTTTCCCTCTCCAAACCTTCCCACATGAGTTATAACGTTTATATTTTGGTCTCGCTGAGCCTATTTTTCATGTAGGTTGTAAAACTTCTAGTCTATTGGGAACTATTCTATGTATGAATAAATAATCGATTCTCACCGCGCTACAATAAATGTCTGTTAATGGCACCACAAATCTGTTGATCTCAACCATCTACTTATCAACACGTTTTTCTATGTCAACATGGGACTGAAAAATCCCAGCAGACAATGGCTGACCAACCACTTAAGGCAGAGAGAGGAGGAACTTGTAATGAGGGACTGTCCTGGAATTTGCATAACTACAAGTCTCACAAATGGCTATGTCTCTTGTCTCTGCATCTCTTTTTAGCTTCTGCCACATAGTAAGTTTAAAAGGTTATGAATATGGATACCAGTTTTCCCACATGCTAGCCAGAGTTCATCTATTTATCTATGGGGTGGCTGCTGGCCTTCCCCATCCTATATTCTTCGTTCCACTTCCAGCTGCCACAAACAGGGATCAATAACTTACCAGTCTATGCTGCAATCAGTTTCCTAGCTCATTTGTGCTCCTACAAAACAAAAATATAGCTTTATCTTACTCTTTAAATTTTTCATTACTCAGATCAATACAATCAGAGTTCTGCATCTGTCTAGCCTCCACTCACCAGAGTCTGCCAGTGTGGGGACCTGCAGGTCTCTTAGTAATGCTCATGTCAAGAGGGTGATTTTTTTTTCCATACTAAGTTCATCTTAATTACTTCCTCTGAGATACTAGGAGTGGCCTCACTTCCCTTCACAACGACTCACTGTCTCTGTCCTGCCATGTCTGCTTTATAAAATGACGCCTTCTAATTTTAGGTACAGTTCTTTCCCCACAAGTAGTGAATACTCTGTTAATCTTTAGGAATGATGCTCCCAAGAAGGCTATAACCTCTATTTTAAGGAAGATTTCAGTCTGGCTGGATGATTTTTATGACTGCAGTTAGTACTATTTCTAATCTACTTTCTTATCTAAGGTTTGGTAGAAGGTCATGGAACTTTAAATTCTGGACCACCTTGTCAGAAATTATCTGCCTGAAAGGTTTTAAACTGTCTATCCTGTAACAGAGCTGACTTTGTGTTACTCTGGGTGTGTTCTAGGTTTACAGAAGTGGAATTTTCTGTTAATATTCCATACACTTGTCAAACTCAATATCTCTGTCTCTGCTGCCATTCAGCATGATCAAGGCAGGCTTGAGAGTTAGGCAGAGAGGAATCTCATGAGGTTCAACAAGGACAAGTGCAGATTCCTGCACCTGGGAAAGAATAACCCCATGCACCAGGACAGGTTGAGGATTGACCTGCTGGAGAGCAGCTCTGCAGAGAAAGACCTGGGAGTCCTGGTTGACAACAAACTAACCATGAGCCAGCAATGTGCTATTATGGCCAAGAAGGCCAATGGCATCCTGGGATGCATCAAGAAGAGTGTGGCCACACATCAAGGGAGGTTCTGCTTCCCCTCTACTCTGCCCTGGTGAGGCTTCATCTGGAGTCCTGTGTCCAGTTGTGGGCTCCCCAGCTCAAGAGGGACAGGGAACTTCTGGGAGTCCAGCACAGGGCTACCAAAGTGATGAGGGGGCTGGAGCATCTTCCTTATGAGGAAAGGCTGTGGGAGCTGGGGCTGTTTAGCCTGGAGAAGACTGAGGGGTGACTTTATCCACACTTACAAGTACCTAAAGGGCAGGTGTCAACAGGATGGGGTGAGTCTTTTTTCTGCAGCACTCAGTGGCAGGAAAAGGGCTAATGGGCTTAAGTCTGAACACAGGAAGTTCTGCTGGAACTTGAGATAAAAATTCTTTACTGTAAAGGTTACAGAATTCTGGCACAAGCTGCTCCGGGAGCTTGTGGAGTCTTTCTCTGGAGGTTTGCCAAACCTGCCTGGACACATTCCTGCGTGTCCTGATCAAGGTGGATCTGCTTTAGCAAGGGGTTGGACTAGATGATCTCTAGCCGTCTCTTCCAACCCCCACCATTCTGTGACAATTCTGCCCAATAGGCAACAACTGAGAAATATAATTCTAAAATATAATTCTAGGCATTTAACCTGATAAGTATAGTATTTGTATCATAGAAGTCACATAACTATTAAACCAGCTGAAAGAATATCCACGGTTTTACAACTGAAAATACGCTGGAATGAAATCTCCTCTAACAGAAAGTTTGGGGGGAAAAATTGTTTTTAAGTTCTAAAGGCATGTCCTTTATTTACAAGCATTTAGAGGGAAAATAGAGAGAAAGCACAGTCAGAACGTTTAAGGAAAAACAGTGCTTTCATTGCTTTCCCAAAATCAGTAAACAAATAATCACAGATGTAATGAGTGAGATCCTTTTGTATTAAAGCCCTATCAAGATTACTTCTAGTAATATGAAAGTCAAATTCTGAAATTAGAATTTAAATTGAATCAGGAATGGAGTATCATTTTCCCTGAAAAAATGTACAGTTTCAGTCCACACAACAGAAGTAAAGTTAAAACATCTACAAATTAAAAAGTAACCTGTTTGAAACAATAATCCTGGATTTCTATAAACATCAAACTTTCTTAAAAACAAAGTCTAATTTTTCCCAGCATCAGCTTATTCAATAAATTATAACTCCTTTCTTATATAATACATTTTCAATAGATCATTAATCTAATAAATTCATAAATACAGTACTTTTAAAAAAAGTGTTAACATCCTAATAAAATACCAAATATATTGTATAAGCTTTTGCCTGCTGTATTTCCAGACTAAACATAATGCTATAAGAAGTAAACAGCTCATTTAATGATCAGCTTTTCTTGTATAAACTTGATGAGATTTGAATTATATTTTAAAGAAACTCATTGAAAACCTATAACTTTCTAAAAAAAAAATAATTCAATGTCTAATAAAAGGCAGAGCACTATTTCAAATTTAGGAGCTTAAGTCTACTGGACCTCTGAATTTAACCAAATATTTACATGATTAAAATGGATATCCAGAAAAAAAAACCAGTAATAATTTATGTACATAAATTTAGGCACCAAAGTGTGAAAAATGACCTAAAACTCTACACAGAAGGATGAAAAACAAATCCCAATAAACCTTGGCTACCTCAGCTAGATGACTATGAGAAAATAAAGGCACTAGGTCAGGAGAATAATTTTGCCCTGAGCTGTCCACTACCAAATCGAAAGCCCAAGGGGTACTTTGAGTACCAGGAAGACAATTTTTTTCTGTGTTAAGTGCAATTATGCAGTACAGCTATTCTCATATGCATTGATCTTGAATTAACAAGTAATTTATTTTGAGAGGAAAAGGGAGAAGTAGCCTCCAGAGCAGCACAAGACCATAGTTTACTGCATGTCATGGTGAGCACAGGTAAACACAGCTCAAAAAATTACTCTTCCGAAATCAACTAGAATCAGTCTTTAAAACTATGTCACGTAAAAAAACAAAACAAAACAAAACAAACCTTTCATGAGCATCTAGACAGGATTTCCTCTGAGTTTTGTGCAGTGAAAAGCTGCAACAGTACCTAGCTTCACGGAAGCGTATGTCACTATACAGGAGAAACCCACATCTAATTATTCACCAGAAAATGGCCTCTCTGACATAAACAGGGAAAATTGTTTCATAAATCAATTTTGCGCTAACCTTCTAAACAAAAATGCACCACACATTTGAGATGCAATTACTTTGCCTTGTATATCACAGGGTAAGGTGACTTGATATTCAAGGGAAGGAGAGGTGAGAGTTGCTCTTTGTTCTCTCCACTGTACATGACAATCTATTATCAGAGAAATTATAAACATTCACAATAAATACATCGTCCTCGACCCTCATGCACAGGCTTGTCTGCAACCCCTCTGTGTAGTATTTCTTCACACCAAGGCTAGTGACAAGCTCAGCACCATCCTACAGCAGCAACTGTTGTCTGTGCTTTGCTTATCCTCCTCCTGCTGATCACAGCACATCAATAATTTAGGCCCAGACCTTTCTGTTGTGTTAATGGACATCTGCATCTGCTTTCCAGAAGCTACTGGAGTGAAGATTGCTTAAATCAGAAGCCCTGTTTTTTTTGCTATTTTATTAATATTTTGAATCTCTTATTATCTTTTTCAGATAATCATAAGGGCAAATCAGTACCTGCTTCTAATGAAAGGAGAATGATGCAAGCAATACTATTTATACTGTCTTAATTATACTGTACTATTTTTCCCACTTCCTAAATTGTGTTAGGGAGGTTACAAAGAGGTACATAGATGAAAAGACAACTGGGCAGGGAGGTGAAAAAAATCAAGCTGTGCTGGTTTTGGCTGGGACAGAGTTAATTTTCTTCCTTAGAGCTGGTATGGTGCTGTTTTGGATTTGTGCTGAAAACAGTGTGGATAGCACATGGATGTTTTGGTTATTGCTGAACAAGGCTTGCACAGAGTCAGAACCTTTTCTGCTCCTCACATCACCCCACCAGTGAATGGGCTGGGGGTGCACAAGGAGCTGAGAGAGGACACAGTCAGGACAGCTGAGCCCAGCAACCAAAGGGAGATTCCAAACCATATGATGTCATGGCATTTGTCTTCCCAAGTCATTGTTATGTGTGAAAGAGCCCTGCTTTCTTAGGGATGGCTGCACATCTGCCTGCCCATGGGGAGTGGGGAATGAACTTCATATTTTTCTTTGTTTGCACGCATGGCTTCTGCTCTGCCTATTAAACTGTATTTATTTATGTCAGCTCACAAGTTTTCTCAGTTTTCCTCTTCTGATTCCTCTCCCCAGTCCAACTGAGGTGAATGAATAAGCAGCAGTGTGGGACTTAGTATGGGGCTGGCTGGAGTTAAATCACAACACAAGATAATGGCAATCACACCCTCTAACTTCAACGGGGTCTGGAATGCTATTTCTTCTTCACATTCAGTTTTCATAGAATCATAGAATGGTAGGGTTGGAAGGGACCTTTAGAGATAATCTAGTTCAATCCCCCTGCAGAAGCAGGTTTTGAGTTGTTTTCTGGAAGTTTTAGGCATCACTACTGCTTTTGCCCTTTTACCACACCAGCTTCTTTACCCCATACGGAAATTTGCGTGTCTTGGTGACTCCACGTATCAGGGATGGTTTGGATCAGATTCTCATGCAAGTGAGGTTATTTTAAACCCTATGTTCTCTCACAGCACACAAGAGCCAGTCCTTTACTCGTGCCAAGAGCCAGCCATGAACCAAAATGTAATAATTCCAAAGCTGCCTTGGGAAGAGGTTGCTTTTTACCGACATCTTGCAGTCAACAGGAAAGAACTAAGCTGTAAGGAAGTGTTTTCTTGATGTGACAGCTATAAATCAATAAATAAAGGATTAGAGGGATATCCAAAATGAAGGTGTCAACATGGGAATGCACAAAGAAGTCTGTGGATGAAGGAAGCTGGTGGGCTTACAAAGACGATGCTATTTGCATAATACATCAGTTTATACCTTCCTGCAGATAAACAGGGAAGTGAATGTCTGTGGCAAATCTTGCGTTTGTTTAAACCAAGCTCATTAAATAGTAAATATAAAATTGCAAATCATTCTCTTTGGTAATGTTTGTGGGGTGTGGTTAAATTTACAAAATAGCTCAGCTTTGTCCTGACAAATCTGACATCAGCATGCTAATAAACAATTCCTTTACTTCACTACAAATTTTGCTTTTAAACCTTGAGGCCATGATTTCTTTAGTGCAGCACTGCGATAGATCCACCGCTGATTTTGAATCTATAATTCTGCAACCAGCTATATTATTTGCAAGTTAAAATATTAATCCTTTTAATGTTGAAGATAAATTAATAAATACCATGGCTGGCATGAAATAGGTGAATGACAAGGGCTAAAATATATAGATTGTGGCCACTTCATCATCCAGTGTCAGAGCAAAAAGCATTGGGCCTTTCCCCATAACGTCACCCCACTCCACTTTTGTCCATATATATATTATGTCTGCTCTTTTTGGCATGTGATATGCTTTCAATTAAGTAATAGCACTCCAGATATGGTAAGTGGTCTGATTTAGTTTTACATCACAGTACAATGTGCCATGTATTAGCAAACTAGACAATGACCTGATTTACTACGTGTATTACTCTAAATGTGAAAACACCGCTCATAAATTCCATTTTTTGTTTCTATCACTTAGTCTTCCACTGCTATTACCTGACTTTAAAAACTGCAGCAATTACACAGTGAAAACAACTTGAAAGTTCACAGCATCTTGCAGGAGACAACACATTGTAATGCATATCCTCAATTCTCTGCAGGATTCAGCAGACTGCAAATCTGTCAGGACTAAGTCTGCAGGGAAACTGTACTTTTCAGTGTTCTCTGCTGTATATAATCCACATTATATGAGCAATAAGATATAAAATTGTCAGAAGAGCCCAGAGTTCTCTCTCTACTTAAAATTATATGTGCAAAGACAAGGAGACTAAAGTAGAGTTTGCACGTTTTTGGAGACGAAATCATATTGGCAACACAATGCATCATAAATTTTAAACTATCAGCTGTCATGGCTGATCTTATGCAGGTGCTGAACAGTAAGCATTTGTGCTAAAATAACATCATGTTATATATCAGCCCTGGTAAGTGTAGGTCAGTGCTTTTATCTAGTCATAGTAAACAGAAATAAATAAACAAATGAGCATACAGCATTGTGAACACTCACAGGTAGATATATCTTTAAATAAATACTTGAAAATAAAACCTTAATAATGCCGACTTCAGCAAATCAACAAAGAACTTTCCAGATCCTGGACAGATGGTATTGTCCTACAATACTTCTGCAGAAAGTACACTGACATGGCAGCATCGCATTTTGGTAGACGTTCATGGTGACAGAATCACTGGCTGTGGATATAATTTGGATTTTACTCCTTTTCCAACTTCTGTCCACAGTCCCTAGCTCAAGGGCTTTTTTAAGTTGGATTGTCTTTCACCCTCCTTGGAAACCTCTCAGACAAACAGCAAAGCCCACAGAACCATGACATACCCTTTGGTACCAGGAGAAGAAATGAGCTGCAAGGAGAGATCTAGATAAGGAACAGTTTGATCCAGCCCTGCTGCAGGGAGAATAGACATGTCTCTCCCTGCCGTTTTCTAAAACTTCAAATGTAAACTAGTTGGACCAGGTGGGATGGGGTTGCTAGGCCAGTACCAAGTAATGCTTTGAGAGGACAACAGTTTCAATTTAAACATTGGCAAACCCATCACACTCCGTGTTATGCGCAAATGGCTCCTACTGCTCAGTGAAACGCTATGCAGAAATACCCAAGTTCACTTTTTTCAAACCTGTATGGGGTAACTGCCACAGCAAAGCTACATCACTGTTTGCAGGGTTCATTGGCTTAGCCAGAACTACTCTGGGTTTGATGCTCCTTACAGAAGTTCAGACAATGCCATGGTGAAACCCCATGGTAAAACCCCATGGTGCAACCTGAGGCATTTGCTACCTTCACTCCTGCATCTCCAAAGCTGTGCCAGCTGCAGCTCAATACTATCACAGAAAAGAGATATCCAGTAGGAAACATTTCATGCTCACATTGCCAGTTAGTGTCAAAAAAAGAAATTAAACCTTGAAATAATGGGAACCAGATGACTAAACAGATCATTAGGGGTAACTAACTTGTCAACAGGTGATCTGACTGAGGGAGATAAGTGTAAAACACACACTCACACAAAGGATTGTTAACATTGGGCTGGTTTTAGTGGAGTTAACACATGCTGCTCTTCAAATAATAAGAGACAGGAATAAAAATGAAGGTTAAACTGAGGATTTCATTAAAATAAGAGTATGTTCTTTAAAAATGTATTCTTGCACAATGGCAACCACTTTCCAGCTCAGAGGCTTCTCAACTTTTTAACATGACTGAATAACAGACTTTCTATGTATTTATAGCTTCACAGACATAAAACTTTAATTTTAGTTCCTTCTATTTTTGGCCATTATTTGAGGGTTAGAAGTGAAGAAGCCCTGGTTATTATCCATCTCAGCTCATGCTGAGAAAGTGGCTCCAGAAATTAAAATCTCAAGGCCACACCTCATACCTGTCCCTCCATCAGCTGCTGCTCCCTCCCACAGAAATTTACGCTCATCCTATTAGTACAATAAATTATTTAGAATACAACAGCAATGCAAAACTACAATCCAAAAAACGCTGCTGGCACCAAAATAAATATCTCTACTTCTCTTTCTTCCCTTTTAAATATTTAATGGGAAATTCAGCATTTGTTAAAACTACTGGAATCGCGGCACTTTTACACCCAGGCATCCTGGCTGCAGAACTGGCAGAAACCAGGAGTCCCCACACCCCATCCCAGTTTTTTTGGTCTGGGGTAAGGAATGGACACAAGAGTAGTTATTTATCACTGATCCAGGATAAGCGTTTATACCTGCTGCACTGAGCACTTCCACATCATTGTAAATCAAGGAATCACAAACTCCCTTGTAATTTTAGAACTAGGCTCTGATTTCATAGAAATTAATGATTATTTGGTTGTTCTTGTCATGGGAGCAAGGTTGAATCTTAATAGGTTAAGCCACAAGAAAACCCAAAGACAATGAGTAAGGCCAAGTGGGTGGTTTCTTAGTCTAACTTAATCTCTGGGAATGGGTCTGGAGTTATCAGAAGCTTAAAGACAGTAGATTAGTATCTGTAGATCCCTTCCACCCCCTTCAAGGCACAACTATGTTAGCTGTACAGGTTACTGATACCAGCCTCATCTGCCTGTCCCACTGCTGCAGCCCACTGGCTCTGACAGCCTGCTGGCAGAAGGGCTTGTATAGCCACCTCCCAGCCTCTCCTAGGTGGTTCTGCTAGGTTACCTGAGACTAATTACTGCAACTTCTTATTTGGCTGTTTTTGACTGAGATGGGTTTGGAAGCAATTACACCAGCCACTGGGCTGCAAGCCTGTGAGAGAAGTAGTAAAGAAAAGGTCACAAGGAGCTGGGGGCTGCCTGGAGGCACTAACCCCTTCACCTAGCCCCAGTGCACCTGAAAAGGTGTATAAACACCAAGTGAGTCTCAGTGGGGGACCCCAGTTTAATTTCTTCACAGGCAAGCAATCAATCAATCATCAGATGATAACTACTTTTGGATATTGAGGATTTGACTGATTCAACCAAGAGACTGAAGCTGAGATTTTCTGTATTTAATGACCAAAGCTCTCAGCCAGTGAATTCCCTTCTGTTAAAACTGACTACACGTGCACACGCACATACACATATGTATATATATTCACATTTTCTCCTTCTTTTCCCTTTGTCTTGCACACTGAGCTCTAGTTGCATACCTGAGACAAGGCAGGTTGAGTGCTATCATCTCTGCAATTATCCTGACATGTAGTTAAACTTATCTGTAGCTGTTAGGGCCTGGAACACCAGTGATGGTAGCAAAATAAAGGCTCATGCTGTATTTGACTAATTCGAGAAAGGCAAAAGCACATCTACAATAAAAATCTTACAATATACGGCATCAATGAGCATAACATGTATTACACTGGCAGGCTTACTCTTTTAAGATGCAAGCACAGGGGCTCTTGTGTGTGTCTGCAAAGCAGAGTACTTAGTACAAAACAATATGTCCTGTTTGTGCAAGAGGAAATGGACCATTCTTCACTTTCCTGTGGCATTACAATTGCTAGCCCTAATTTTCTATCACTTTCTGGGTAGTAAATGACTGCTTCTTTAGCAAAGATTCAGATCCACCGGCCTTAGCAGTTTCGTTTTAAACTTTCAACAGGACAATCAGCCTAAATCATATAATAAAAGTTACTTAGTATGGTAGTGCACAAGTAACAATGGCATTACTTCTACACGGCCAAAAGTTTTAGAAAAAATGATTTTTTAAAAAAGGATCCAAAATTCAGTTGCAGCAAACAGTTCCCCTAAGAAAAGATGGGGCCTGTCTGAGGAACTCCTGAAAGTCTCAGCTCTGACAGCCTCAGTGACACAAATGGAGCTTTAACGGCTAGGAAAAATGCAGGTGCCTTCCCAAAGAATTCAACAAGGTTATCAATTCCCCAATAAAATTCAGTTTAAACTTGCACATGTAAGGAATCCCTGTTCACTACCTCCATAGCGGCAACATCTTTGTTGATTTTTTCAAGCCTCAGCTGAAGTCAATCAGAAAGCACTCAGACCTGGGGTCTAAGTCTCTTGTCCTGCAGACATGAGCTGGAATGCCAGGAAATGTATCAGCCAGCAAATCAGGAAAATGAAGAGCATCTTTGCAGCAATACTTAACAGGGCAAGCCCTATTGCTGGTTTAAACTCAAGGAAAAACTACTGCTTGATGGTTACAGTTGTTTGTGCTAGAAGGTGACACAGTGATCTGTGAGGTCACTCCCAGCACAATGTCACTCCCATTTTATCTATGCAAGTTTAATTTTACTTACTTGGAGTCTGCGAATGAGTTGCACAAGCATGAGCCTATAGCTTTGCAGGATGAAAGACAACAGGTTTCATTTTGCTCCATTAAAAGCAAACAACAGATTTACTTGGACTTGAACAGGAATAAAATAGACTTGATTTACTGAATCAGTCATTAAAATACTTGTAAAGGCAGGAGGGGAGCTCATTTTCCAAGAAGACAACTAAAATAGCCATAAAACTAAAAATTACCACTACCTTTGTTAAATAGAAAGCGTTTCTTTGTATAAATATGGATACATCAATATCTAGCAACATTTTCAAGAGCATTTCAGTGACTCATGAACTTAAGATCCTTACTTGTTTTTGAAAAATCAGATTGCACAAAAATCTGTGAACATTTCACGGGATGGACGGACAGATGGCTGAATGGGTTTCTTTCCTGCATTACTTGCTTTCAGCCTCTCCCTCTGTGAGCTGTCTTTTTCACTCTCACTTTTTCAGGAATTAAAAAAAAAAAGCAGTCCTCAGACACGCAGCCTGTTTCAAAGCTCTGGTGAGTATCAGGAAAATACTTTAGAGAGCAGGTGAAATGAATTCAAGGCGAGTGAAAATGGTCTTTGGTTCTGCTCTGCTACCTTTTACTGAAGATTCACTGCAGAGACATGAATCGTCTCCATCTACACTGTGCTTTGCCTCTTGCAGGCATTTTTCACAGATCCCTCCTGCTCCTTTTGTCTCCCAGTGTCAGACACGGTGATTTACCATTGGTCACTGTGGCATTAAGGGTTTGCTACCAGTTACAGCAAGCATCAGAGAAAATGAGACTACTGCAAAATAAATAAATAAAAGAATGGCAGACACCTTGTAATAAGGAATAACAATTAGGTAATAAAGTTAGAGAAAAAATGGGAAAGCACAGCTTTTGTTCACTTGGCTTACAGAAAAAAAACCCCAACATTTCTTACTTTTATATCAACTAAAATCTCTGCTGAAAGTAAACTCAATACAATTACATTCAGGCAACTTGGCTCTTTGTCTTTTTAGAAAGAAATCTCTTTCCCAGACAGAAGTAACAAATAGAAAAAGAGCTAAAAAAAATATTTAATTAAACCATTAATAATCAAACAGACATAATTGTACAAGACACTAATAGAAACCATTGTTCAGAGAAGAAGACAAACACCAACATAAAATGCTGGTTTAATAAAGTATATGAAACTTCAGTTCACTTCTTCTAGTTACCCCCTTAGATATTTATTTTTTTAAAAATCATAATTTGAATATGACCACTGTGATTCCATTTATAAAATCTATGTCATTTTTCAGAGAATCTGAAAAGCCTAGGAGTGGTATCTGCATTCTTAAATTTGATTCCTTCCTTTGGGGGCTGCAGTTAGTTTCTGTGTTTATGATAAAATAGATGGCAGAAAAAATGATGAACATGTAGAAGAAACACCATTTGGAATGAGAAATACACATTTTGAAGTTATGTACTCTACCTGAACAAAAGTTTTGTCTTCTTCATTTAGGTATAAAAGCACAGAGATCCCCTACATGATATTCCATTTTAAGGCTAACATTATGCTAAGAAAACCATGTACCACTTACTGCTAAAATCAGTTTCCAGTCCATAGACACTTCACTACAGAAGAGAATCAAAATCACATTTAAAGATCTTCCATTTTTTTGGTTTTTTTTCTACACTTGTTAGCTTTGTAAATGCTTTTAGAAGTGTCTCTCAAGTATGTTAGACTGTCCAAAAAGAGTTTAGCCAAACAGGGACTGCATAACGGCCTGAACAGAGCACTGGGTAAATTTAAAAAAAAAAAAAAAAAACAATAAAATCACAAGGTAGGCAATAATTTCTGAGACTTTTTTGTTGTTTTTTAAAATTATTTCAGACAATAATGCTAAAATTACAGATGATACTGTGTTTTCCTCCAACAAATATCACATTACAGGACTTTCTGATAGTGTTTAAAACATTACCTGACATTTCAAAGAAGTATTAGATTAAAAGGGACAGTGCTGATGTGTCATTAGCAAGATGGCCATTTTGTCAGCGCAATTCATTGCACTTGTGATAGTTTCAACTATATTTCCTGAAAGATATTCTTCATACTGTCATTCAAGAAACTATTCAAAGTGAAGAAATTTTGGATGTATGAAAGAAACATTGTTATTTTCCTAGAGCTTTTATCACCCATTTTTTGAGCTTCTTTAATAAGCATGAATGACCCGAGGATTTAGTTTATTCTGTTCCTGAATTAAGTGGAAAAAGAATCCTTTTATTATGCAATTCCAAGTGATCTCTGAAAAGAGGGGTTGTACTGGAAGTCAATAACTTTTGTCATTAAGTTGTCAGAAAAATCCTTGACATGTTTTGGGCAAGTCTTTTGACTCAAGACAGGATCAGACAGAAATAATTTGCAAAGACATTTATGATGCAGCCTCTCTGTTTCAGAGCACAACAGAGATGTTTTTTTGTTGTTTGGTTTTAGGTTTCTTTTAATCAGCATGGACATGAGCTGCTACAGTTACTATGTGTCAGATGCTCTCATGACCAAAGAATGGTCATAGGCATGTCCCTTTTACTAGTAGAATCATGGCCAGAGGCTCCTGCACACCACAGCCAAATCCTCTCTCAGGTCTGTGACATCCCTCCTGGGAGGAGGCTGTGCCGTTCCTCTCAATAGCTGCTCACTTTTTTTTCAGGAACTACTGCTGAAGGCTACCACTCCAGACTGCTGTAGAGACAGACTTGAGCCTTTTGTTCAGCTACTGAGTACATTGTTCCTATTTTAGGTAATTTTCAAATTATTTTCTAACAGCAGGAAAAGCAGAAGGTGGAGACTGCAACACATGGTATATGTATATTCACTTTCAGTCCCCAGGACCACCTTTGCAAATGAGATCTTGTACTTTATAGAGCTTTGTTTTCCCAGTAGTAAACTATTTAAATGAATAACCACATTTAAGCTACTCCTGGGGAAGAGCCAATTTAAGACAAATCATCCAGGAATTCACTGCAAATGAGATGCTGCCTCTCCAAAGACTTTGTTCCTTACCATCATGATGACAGGCTTGGGATTGGCTTCTAACAGAGAATACCAGAAAGCTGGGAATTTGCCAATTAGAATTAAGATGACTGGAACGACACGGACAAAAATGGGGTGTCCCCTCACCCCCGCCCCCACCAACTAGAATAGCAAACAAAAAAAACCAGTAACTATGTTATAAATAGTGACTACATCAGAATCGTTAGTTTTACAGAGCCTTTCCATGGAAAATGGAACCACGTGTTTAAGGTGCAATTCTTTGGTGCAGTCAGCTGTAAGAGATTCTTATGGATTTGGTATTATCACAAAAAGGTGGTTTATGTCACAAGACTGTCCATGTTTCAGAGGCCTTTAGGCAATGCCCTTAATAGCATGCTTTAACTTCTGGTTAGCCCTGAAGTGGTCAGGCAGTTGGACTTGATGATTGTTGTAGGTCCTCTCCAAATGAAATTTCTGTATCTATTTCTATTCTATATCTAGCTTTCTTTCATATTTTTATAATTTTCATTATAACAGTTGCTTCAATGTTGTTATTATCATTATGTATTTACACTGCAGTTGAAGTCAGTAGCAAAATTGCTATTCATTTGATATCTGAAGTTCTGGGATATCAGCTTTAAGATGTGGATTGCACCCACAATGGCATCTATTCACAAGTGTTCTACAGGCATTGAAACTTAGTCTACTGCATAACAAAAATTAAGCCTAGTTATTCACACAGAATCTCTAAAGGGCTCTAACTAGTCATGTCAGGATCTGTCCACTCAGCTGTTTAAATTGCTACAACTTGGGTTTTTTCTTGTGGAATTCATGTAATGCTTATGGTGCACTATCTAGAAACAACCAGACTCTACTAATGCACAGGAAAGTTTATCTTAGTAGTGATGCATACTCACAGCTGCAAATTGTGTTTAGCCTGGAAAATGAATTCTGCAAAAACTCTCTGTTAAGTGATAGTTTTCACCACCTCTGTGTCATCTATTCCCTCTGTCCTCCTCTTGCTAAGTATGTACAGGCATCCGTTACATGAGAAATGAGAATGTTATCTACAGGGGTGAGGTGCTTCAAAATTAGCTCAGTGGCTTAACTTTCTGTTCTGGTTGTTCTAAATTCAGAAGTCAGCCACAATGAATGTTTATTTTTCATGGATTCAGTAGTCATTACCATTGCGTTCACCAGTTGAAAGCATAACAAAAGCACTGAAGTGTATTAATTGTATTAATTGCAACAGGTTAAATCAGCAGTCATTTCTGGAATTCCTCCTTTTAATTTTCTTTCTTGAACTAGCTGACCTTGATGCCTTCGATTAAATCACTTGAATAGTATTTTATTGGTATTTTTAATTTAAGCCACTATTTTGCTAACATCCATCCATAAAAGATTGGAGCTAATTTCCATCTGTGGACATTTGAGAAAGACTCATTTATTCCTTACTGTTTGCTCCTCAAAGAGTGGAGGTGCTTCTACAACGGTTTGCTAACTCTGGAAGCTTGTCAGCCTTACTACAATTTTCAACATTGTTCATGTGAAGAAAACTTGTGCAGAAGGGCCACTGAGATCTAAACAAAACAGACAGACAAACACCAAACTTGAAGGTCAAATGCACTTAATTTCTGCACTTTCAAGGTTTTGATTATAGCTCCCTTATCTACCAAACTGAAACCTCACTTGGGACAATCAGAACTTGAAAAAGTAGAGTTTCTGCTTGTCATATGATTAACACGTTTCCTTTCCTGAGCAACTACTGACCTGCTGGCCCTAGTGTCCGGAAGAATTATTAATTATATTCTCACTTACAACAGCATCAAGGCAGAGGTCAAATCTTAAATAGTACCATAAACAGCTTTATGTAAATCAAAGCATCTTTTAGAACTTAAATTTTTTAATAAGTAATGCAATTTTAGAATATATTTTCTGTTTTATTGTGGTGAGAGTTCAGGAATTTTGCTATACCACTGCAAATGATTCAAACATCAAAGGAACACAGTTTTACACCTAGAGTGCTTGTCTACTGGTATACCACGATAATATGCTAAGGATTCACCAGCCTGGCCAAAGTCAAGAGCCACCCTTGGAATTTAAGAACCTTTTTGATGTTGCCATTTGACTGACCTTTCTTATCTTCTTAATGTCATGCGAGCCAGTGAACTGAAGAGCAAAGTTCAGCTAAATCCAAAACTGTGCTAAGAGCACTCTACACGCACTTCCTTCAATTTGGTTTTCTTCCTGTCAAGCATGACAAATTACTAGAGCACTCTGAAGTTTACTGATGCAAGGCAGTCACTTGGATTCTCTTCCAAACTCAAATGAACAGTACTGTTCTCTCAATCTTGATAACATTTTTATGAAATCATTAAATTATTACCTTTCTGGTTTCTCTGAAATAAACATGAAAACAATTCAGAAATACACTTCAGCTCTCTATGCTAAAGCCACTCAGCCTCTCCTGCCAATCCCCAAGAAGAAAGCTTATTTCAAGGCATCCCACGTCACATACATTATAATCACAGTTTATTCTTTGTCAGATATGGTAATTGCAGATACAGCACTGCAGAAAGGCAGGCTGGTAGAAACAACCCTTCTGCACGTACCTACCTGGCTGAACACAAACCAGCATGAGTACAGAAACTGTCAGGCTAATTATCAGAATCATATTATGCCAAGACAAGTAAAACTTGTATAGTAAATCTTGCTGGTTTTCTTTTTAGTAGTCAAATCTTTGAAATATCCTTTCAAAAAATGAAGTCTGTATGGTTGAGTGAGGCTAGAGAAATTAAACACTTAGCTACTATTTTATCAGGACATGATGGCCAGATATTGGATTAAATCACACAAAACCCTAGAAATTAATTCTCCCTCTGAAATATTTTTGCTGATATTCTTTTGATTTAGACATTATAGGAGTTCTGCATCTGAAAACTGGTTTGTGGGTTTATTTTTTATCTTTAACAGGCAGACTCACACGTGACACATGGGGAAAAAAAAGATCAAACTTATTGACTATCCTATGGGAATCTGTTCTTTTGACAATTCAGCCCAGGCTAAAGTTCACAATCGCCAAAGCTGCAGAAAACTTTACACAAAGCTCATAAGCCATGTTTAAAAAAAATGGTCATCAGCTAGGAAGTTCTTTGCATGTTCTCTCACTGCAGAAGTCTAGGTCCTAAATGCTACCAGATATACAAGTCTGTTAAACTTTTGATGGTCCACCAATATCACAGGAGTCAATCTTGCAACTATGCTTTCACTCAAGCTTGTTCAGCTTGAGTCCACCAAGACTCTCAGCTCTCTTCCCTAGAGCTGTTTCCCAGTTTGTGCTGTTACAAGGGATTCCCCCTTTCCAGGAACAGAGCTTTGCATTTGTCCCGATTAAACTTCAAACCGTTCTCACCGATATGGACAATGAAAGTTCCACAAAAACTGTAACTGATGAGTACCAATACACACTTTCTCTTTTCTTTCCTTCTGCCTAAACTCTTGTTAATGTTATCTGCTCTTACAGTTTTCATAATTGTCCTGGTTTGACACGACAACCTTTTCTGGTAAGGGGGAAGGGGCTGTAAAGATGGCTCCTGTAAGAAGTTGTTTGCAACTCTCCCCAGCTCTAAGCCAGACCCACTTCTGAAGCTGAGCCAATTAGATGCCTCCATGCTCACTTTTTAAGAAGAAGAAACCAGAAGAGGAGGCTTCTTCCTCTATCTTTTACCTGCTTCTTCCGCCCTTTCTTCTTCTTCTGGCTGCTGGTGCTGCAAGGAGTAGGAACAGTGAAACAACCATGCGGACTCCAAGGTCAGTGATGAAAGAGAGGAGGAGGTGTACCAGAGCAGAGACTCCCCTGCATTCTGTGCAGAGAGCCGGTGAAGCTGAGATTTATTTTCATTTCTTTAAAGAGCCCGCATCAGTGGTAGAGACTCATTTAGATAACAAGCCCATATCAGAGGCAGAGACTCATTTTGCTAAAGCTGGCCCCGGACTAGGGGCAGTGATTTANGGGGAGGAACCCCGTGTTGGAGCAGGGGAAAGATGCCAGGAGTCACCCTCCTCTGAGAAGACAGAAGCGGCAGAGCCCATCTGTGAGAGACTGACCACATCCCCCATTCCCTGCCCCCCTGAGCCGTTGTGGGGGGAGGAAGTAGAGATATGGGGAGCAGTGAGCTCCCTTGCCCTTGTCTCCATCCTCAACAACCTTGCTTATCTTTTTACTCCCATTCCGCTGTGGCCTCCACCATCCTGATGAGGGTGGGGTTGAATGGGGGCAGCAAGCGAGAGAGACTGTCATGATGCTGCTGTGCTAGCTGGGCCAAACCATGACAATAATCAATTTAAATTACAGTTTCTACATTAAAAAAAAAACTCTAACAAATAACAAAAAGCCAAGCAAAAAAAAACTTAACATGAGAGTCAAGTACCTATAACTCCGAAACTGTACTTAAAATAAATCAATTCCTTATTTGTGAACTTCTTCATAGCTACTGTGAACTTATGCTAAGATCCCTGCTATTTAATGTTGGAAGAATGAGTGGGACTCAACTACTTGTCCACAAAGAAAAGTAATATTAAAAATGTTACAGTTCTTATAATTTAAATAGCTCCAATAATGAAAATGAATATTCAGAAACATTCTGAATTCAAACAATCAGAAGCGTTCTCAGTTCTGCTGCAGCACTTTCAATAAGGATAATTTTAAAACAGGAGACAACCGAGCTATCATCAAACTGTTCCATCATAAAATTATATTTTCAGGTGTTTGGGTCTTCAGTAAAACCATTTGAAATGCATTGCTTTACTTTTACTTAATCTACTATGCTTTCATCTGTCCATACAAGCGTATTTAGGCTTGCATATCAGTTACTCTGTCATGTTGGAGAAGACAGGGCATGGGGTGATTCAGTTCAGAGTACTGGTCAGATATTTTGTTCCAGTTAAGGAACTTCTGTTATACAGGAGCTATGATACGGTGAAATAATACTGTCAGCACATTAATATTCTGATATTTATGTGAAAGAATCATATTCCATCTTCCACCCTTTAATCCAGTTTTAAAAACAAACCAAAAAGTCTTATCTATGAAAATGTAGCCATTTTAATAGGAATGAGTAAAATGTTCCAACTCCAACATAATCTGCTGATAGGGTAGAGATATCAGGTAGGTTTGCAAACCCTCAGGAAGAAGAAAAATGTGAGAAAGATGGTATCTGTCATTTTCAGAAAGTGTATATACTGCCTATATTTTTGCGAGAGAGTTCATAGCACAGAATACCAAAAGCCCATTTTGGACTTTGGGTTCCACAGTAACTACAGTTCTGAGCCATTATGAGACATCTCAATCTCGGGTTTTTGGTAAAGAGCAGAGTCAATATACAGATACTTAAAAAAAAACCACCCAGTGAAATAAAAATATACTGTTTCATTCAAAGGATTTATTTTCAAAAGCTGATTTAAATTATTTGCCAACTGGTCTTTCAGTACAATACAGCCCTAACACCGACTGAAAGCTCTATATTCATGTTAGAGAACACAGATCTTCCCATGCCATTCTTGTCCTGGAATAGCTAATGATAGAAGGCTGTTTCTGAAACATCCCTAGCCACTCTGAATTCAGTCAGAAAGAGCATTAGCAAAGGGTCACAACTGCACTCCTTCATATTTAATGGTATCTGAAACAATTGAGAATAAATCTTTCCATTTAGTTTTATGAGAATCTGGAGATGAATGTGAAATTGAACTGATGGCTTTGGGCACAAACAAGCACTGTGAGGTCTGAGCAGAAGCTATGCTACATGATCATGAAAATGGTCTGGAAATGGAGAACCTGAGCCATTCGTTACATTGCAGCAATTCGAGTACAGAAGATGAAAACATGGAGATTAACAAGGGAGCATTTGAAAAGAACAAAGCAGGTGAGTACAGGACTGGCAGAATGGCAGAATCGGATAGGAAACTGCTGCCTGTTTTTTCCTGCTCTCCTCAGGAAACTGCGATGTATTCTTTGCAAAGGGTACTGAAAAGACATAGGTAACTTTGTTCATGAGATAACTTTTAGTGGGAACAGGCTAAGGCAATAGTATTGTGGCATGATTTCAGACCTATGTGAGAAAACATCCGAATTTACAATTTGCAATTATTTCTTTGTTTCAATATGAATTATATACGTATCTGAATTTTATGAAAAACTAGCAAAACTATGATGGGCTTCTAGGTGGACAACAGCTTCTCTAAGAAAACTGAAGGGCATTTTTATCATTTGTTACAGTTAACTGCTACTGCTGGGCCTATAAACAGCTCTAGAGACTAATTTGACTTAGACTAAAGGCTGGATTTGTTTTTAAAAATATATATATATATTATTGTAGCAAGAATCCTGTCTGAGGCACCATCTGAAACATACTTAAATCATAAGAACACTTCCAAAGTTCCTCAGCTTTTGCTACTAGCAGTGTTCAGAAAGAAAGTACAGGACATGCTCAGTGTAGCCCTCAGGTGGGAATCCAGTCAAACTAGAATTTGTCCCAAGTCTAGAGATATAGTAATCATGTGCAAAAAATGTGTCCCCCCTCCGGCTACTCCTTCATTTGGGCCGTAGCCTCTGGTGAGAGGAATGGAAATACATTTCAAGTTGAATGGCTGGCTTTATAGAGAATTATTCAAATTAATTAAGCTTCGTATTTTGTTGTTTTGCCCTCTCTGTGAATTAACCAGGAGCAGCTTACAATTTTTACGTTTTCAGAAATATCATGAATGTGTTCATTTTTCATTGAGCAATTTCTGTAAATCAGACCTGGATCCATACAGTCTGATCCTAAGCAAGTTGAAAAAATTGTTTACATTCAAAATGTGCACTGTTATTACTTTTTATTGGCTGTAAGTATCAGAATTTTTTTTCTGTTGTCTGAATGGTAAAACATAATATGTTAATTTTACACTTGAAACAGATAAAAAACCTGATTTCCACAAATAGATGTATTTAACATTTACTGTTTCTATGAAAAATTCTGCCAGCAAAGCTCTTCACAAAAGGGTGTTTAAAGTAGGTGGAGGAGGGGAGGACATGCAAACTTTGAATACAAGTAACTATCTGAAAGCATTTCTATGCTGTTCACCCACATTTGCTTATTTGTGAGGGAAGGAGCCATTGTGTCAGCCACTGATAGCAATCAAGCACAACTTGTCGCAGATGTCCTGGTAAATTTTGATACAATATGAAATCAGCACTAGTTAAATGATTAAAGTAATGACTTAGCAAGGCCATATTCCTTACAATGCAGATTCACATTGTTAAAATGTTTTGTTTTAATTAAAGCAAAGTTTGAAAGAAACAAAGAAAGAACAATCAAAGAGCAGTTCAGTGTCCCTGAACCAGCAGCCTAGGGGCTATATCCAGCTTGCAAGCTGCTTCCATTCGAAATAGATGTAGAAAAGGTGTTTGGGAGAATGACAAAATGCTGCTGCTAAATATCTCCTCCTGCATATACAACCTATATACTGAAGTCCATATACTTACCATCTCAAAGCACTGACACCAAAGGGAGCTGGGGAAGTCAAGCTAGAGGTGCAAGTCCTCTGTATCTGCCTGCAGCCCAGCTGAGAGTAGTTTGCATGGCTTTTAAGGAGTCCCTAAAGCTAGCAAAACTGGGAAAGCTGGACCACTGCAGAAAATGCAGCCACAATCAAACATGGTGTCAGCTTTATGGTGTACCTTGTTGGAGTTCAACAAGATAGCCCTTCTGCCATGCTTTTATAACCACACATTAGCCACGTGGATCATGCTTTCCAGATCAAATTCTTTCAACCCATATATTTAGATATTTATTCCAGAACTTCCCTGAGTTAAGGCAACTAATGGACAGCAGTCATGAAACTGTTTCTACAAAGAATCTGCTGGTTTAATTTATTTATTTTTTTACTGTGGTCTTCCCAAAGCTTTCCTGGCACCTCCTACAATACAGTACTGTCTTCCTCCTGGAGACACAGATGCTCCTTTTTGTCTCTCCAATGTCCTGATGCTTTTAAGAACTCTGCTTTTAGACAGTTTTGTTTATTATATAGCATTATGAACCATGCCACTCTTTCCCATTATTCTATATCAGCAAGAGCTCTACAAATTCCTGATTTTTTTTTTAAAGCTAGTTTCTCTTACTTGATTTATTAACTTTGGAGCAGGGCATCTGCCTACTTCTAGTCATGCTTTAAACATCCCAGTCACCAGTCTGTTCTTGGGGCACACTGCACTAAGATAGACCATAAAGACTTGCACTTTTTATTGACTTCTCATCTCACAAACTAAGCATTTCACTGAATCTTTTACATCAGATAGCTATCCTTGCTCATTATCTAACTAGGTGTATTAACCAGCATTTCTTACATGAAATGAAAGCATGTTATTCTGACACTGTGGTTACTGTCTCCTAGCAACAGAACTTCTTCTTAACAAGGCACTTGTTATTTTCAGGGGTCTGCCATAAATACTTTAAATAGCTCTAATTTTCTGTATACGTTCCTTAACTTAATCAATACTTTTATCAGTTTGATGACCTATGAAAATGCTTTATTATTACCATAATACCACAATTACTCGACCTCTAAAATGCAATACCTTCAAAACTATTTGTACTAAAGTTTCATCTCAACATTGCACTAAAGTGAAAGTTCTTTTCTCACATAACCAGAAATTTCTGTTTATCCAGTTTTATGGCCATGACTACAGGTTCTTATAAGCACCTTTGTCAATTATTACAGTCAGTTGCAAACAAGCATAACATAGAAAGAGAAGAGAGATTCTTGTTGTACTAGTTTTGTGGGTTTTTTCTTTAAATAGAAAAGAATGATCTTCCTGACTTTCACCAAAACACAGAAATTGCATGAAAAGGTAAGTGACGGTGGAAAAGAAAGGCAAGCAGAAACCTGAGAAAGTAATGGGAAAACTCTTACTAAAATTATTTTGCTGCTTGTTTGAAAATCACCAGGTATCTAGATAGCAAGTCTAAGGTAATAGAACATAATTGATATCTGATGGACTCTTTCCTGTAAAGCTTTTATCTTCTTGTCTCTCTTCTAAAATTATACATTCTAAGGATAATTCTGGAAATCATGCAGAAATAAGTGTGATTTTACTTCTAAAGATAAATCATTCACGAGGAATGAGTTTAGAAAAAACAATTAAGGTATTTATTACTTCAGGTATTTTTTTAATTGGTCGAGGTGTTCTAATGTTCATGTTGTTGGTGACAAGATAAACTGGTAGACAGTACTGCAATTCTAGCCTGCAAAACAATGTATATGCATCTTAAAGTTGTGTATTTCATTAATGTACCCACTTGCAATGTCAAGTTGCAAGCTGTCTGAAAGTATATCTTCACAGATAAACCCAGGGTAAGTCAATATGCTGAATGAGGCAGCTGAAGAGAAGGAAAGAAGAGCTGGAAGAAAAAAAATGAACTTCAATCCAGCTCAAAATACACAGACTTATCTCAAGGTTATGAAAGCCTTCTTATGGAGATAAGTTCACTGAGCATCTGAACAATCAGGACGTTATACATGCAGGACAGTTTTCTTCCTTCCTGAAGTCAGGGAGTAAAGATAAAAAAGAGCTATTTCTCTGACAGTAACCTCCTTTGCTACCTCTGACACCTTATCAGCCTGCACTCCACTGATCCTGGAAGACCTCAGCCTGTTGAAGGAGGGGACTGTCTGGAAAGGGATGTCATGAATGTCCCTTTTCCCTCATGAACAAGGTGCCTGCTAAATCTGTAAGGGTCACTGGGAGTGAGCTACAAAGTTGGAGGAGACAAGAGTTTGGGTTTGTGAAGTACTGCAAAGTCTACCACGAGAGAGAGGCATCACTTGGCCTCATTTTTGTAAAAATATCATTCTCCAAGGTAATAAACATGACTGGGTAATCATGAAAGTTTTTCAATCAATAGAATAATTATGGCATAGATGCTGTTACGCAAGCTAGACTCACAACAACGTAACCCCAATCATAACTGAACCATTGAAAGAATATATTTCAAAGAAAATGTTGCCCATCAATGAAAACTATCTGCCTAAGTATCAGTTGAGAGGAACTGAAGAACTGAAGATACTCATATATAGATGAAAAAAACAAAGTAATGGATATATAAATGAAATCCTGAGGTTCACCAGTAACATGGTACATCACTGTATCTACATCATCTTTCCAGCAGACTACGTAGAATTTGAGAACTCACAAAATCAAGGATAGGTTACTGGAGGCCATCCACTCTGCTTTTTCTGAATAGCAAGTATCACTAGAAAACAGGCAACTCTTTCCTTTAATTGCTGTCCAGGGCAGAACAATATTCTTAAACTGAATGTCAGTCTGGTGAATATTTTACATTTATAGATTTTTAAAACAGTACAAAACAAACTTAGTGAGCATGCTCAGCAGCTTGCAGAGGTAACGCAATACTGAGGTTTCATTGACAGAAGCATTTAGAACTGACTTCAGAAGACAGTGGATGAACTGAAAGACATTTATGTTGCATTTACTTCCTTCAAGCAACATATGGTACGGTAAACAGTAAAGGAGACAATAAGAACTTTTAAAAGGATCAGTTCCCTAATACTTTCAGCAGCTGTTACCATAATTATTTTGAGAGAATAGAAGTATCAGAGAAGTATTAGTGAAAACTCAGACAAATTACACATACATTACTAGTTGCCTCAAGAGGGGTAATGTTTTAGACATGGCTAAGATCATATGATAACTTAAAAGTAATAACTTAAAATTGTGTTGAAAGGACTGATGAAAGCTACAAATATACAAATAATGAGAAAGGAAGGATAATCCTAGAAAAAGAGCATTGTTCAGGTTGGGAAATGCCTTTAAGATCATTGAGGCCAACTGCTAACCCAGAACTGCCACGCCCACTGTTAAACCATGTCCCTCAGCTCCACATCTACATATCTTTTAAATACCTCCACAGTTAATGACAGTACAGTTTCTTATTTTTAAAAAGATGCAGGATTTTTTGTTAATTACTGATAAATCTCTAGAAAAAAACAGATGATTTCTACATGATTACAAAAAGTTGTTGTTTTTTTTTTAAAGGGAGAGGAGGTGGTGCTCATAAGGATTTAAAGTCCAAGTAACCTAATATGGTTCATAAGGTATCTAAATAGGTATTGAAATAGAGAGTATAAGTAAAGAAATAGATGCTGAAGAAGTAAAGCCATTTCAGTCAACAAGTTCCATGATAACTAAGTCTTGTCAAATAAGTCACCAGCGATTTTGACAGGATATGTTTGGATGTAAAAAACCATTTTGTTGATAAAATGCTTGAACTTAAAAAAAAAAAAAACAAACTTAGTACTATGTAACTTCTTGATTTCAAAATCTTACTGTTTTCAAAATTATATGGAACTAGTAACATCCACTAAAGGTACTGAAAACTACTGGCACATCTAAAAAGAAAATACTGGGAAAATGTTAATGAATTGGGCAACTAAACAGTAAGTTTCCTCAAAGATCAGTTTTGGTCTAATTCTCATCCATATTTTTAATTGATGATCGGAGGATACTTTTGATGAATGAGAACAGAAAAATCTTTGGCGGTTAAGTGCTTTAGTTGACAAAGATTCATGGAACGATGAGTAATGAGGGAGCTGGTTACTGCAACAAACAATGTGAATCACTTGGCTAAATGGACACAGCGCATGAAGATGCTTTAAATAGATCCTAACACACACACACACACACGAAAAGCAGATTACACTACCAGGCAGGATTTTCTCAGTTCACTACTTTTACTGAGCAAAAGACACAGAGGGATCTGGTTTGATAGGGGTTTTTTTGTCCCATTTTAAAAAACAAGTTGCTTGTAAGGAGTTTAGATTTAGAGAGACAAGGTCAAAACAATCTTCACTGACTTAAATGGAAAGGAAGATAGTTTAATAGTCCCTGGTTTACAATGAAGTTGCATGAGCTGCCTGTTTTCCTGAGTCTGGTGACGCTCTGGAGGAGTGACTTTTTTAGAGAGGTGAATGGGCATTCTCCAATTTAAAGCCTTCCTCTAAAACATAGATTACCCATTCCCATACTATTGGCAACTGCAGAAGAACCAGGAGTTCCTCACCTCAGAATGCAGCTCTGCTCATATGTCCTGGTCAATGCCACATGCTCTAAGTGGCCAGTCTCCAGTCCAAGATGGGGAGTTGGGGGCGGTTCAAGCAGCAGTGCAAAAGAGCCAAGCACCAATAAAAACATGTCACAGGGAGGACAGGATGGACAATGTATGGAGATGAAACACAAAAGCTCCATGTCAAAGGCAAAGAAACTCCTCAGTACAGTAGGCCCAGATGCCTGAACTACCAAATGGCTTGTTAACTTCGCTGTATTATTGAATTAATAGCAAAGACACAAAATAGTCATCTGATGTATGCTGGCAGCAGTACCATTCTTACAATTACATTTGAAAACCAGAGAAGAAACTGAAATATGCTGAGAGACTTGAGAAGCTGTGTTCCTACATATTGGAGTAAGAAATTCACATTCTAAGTCAATTTGCAAGGTCTAATGGTGCCCCAAGCCTGTTCCAGATAAACATAAAAGTTGTTTCAACTGCAGTAATATTTACCAACTTCTGTAAACTGTCAAGGGCATTGCAACCTTCAAATGAGAAAAACAAAAACCATGCAACATAACCAAGAAGTTTGCCAATAAAATTACTGGAAGGCATGTCTACAATGTGGTGGATGCTGCTTCAACATCGCAACAAATGCCTGACCACATTCATCTACCAACTTTGTTCAGCACAGCATCACACAGGTCTACTACCCCTGGTCCAAAACCATTCATGCAGAACTTCACTCGAGCTAATAAACCTCCTCTGAGGAGGTCAGTTGCTCAGCTGCAGAGCCACACTAAAATGCCTGTTCCACTTCTATTTCTGGTGCTAACTCAGATGTTTTTACCCTGGGTGTCCCTATTCTGGAAAAGATTTATTGACTTGACCAAGAACTGCTATGAATTACAGCATTAAGCACTGGCTGTGAAGGAGAAGGACATGCTTCTAATCCTCAACCTAAAATCTAAATCTTCTTTCCTGTCATTTTGTGAGTGTTGCAAGAAAATGCAGAGCTGCAACATACCCATGTAAGTAATATAATCACTGGGGAACACAACATATGCACTGATGGAAGCAGCCATCATTACCTCCGCTGAAACATTTTTCTTTTGATTTAACAATATCCAGTTTCATTCCTACATTTAAGTATTTCTTCATCTGTCTCAAGACCAAAAAAGCTCACCACTGCAGATGCGAGAAGGTGAAGGAAACTTAGAAAATTCTAGCAATTAATTCATTAAAAAGAACGGAATTTGCAAAATGGATAGGGCGTACAAATTTATCTAGTCCAGGTAAGACTCTGTGGAGAAACACTCATGCCATTGAGCCAGTGGAAGCTTTCTCCACAGAGAACAGAGAGACCAAAGTCTGACTCAAAATGTCTGTTAATCAGAGAGTAAGAATTATCATATCTTTCATTTTAAGACTTTTTAAGACTTCAGGATTAGTTGTTGAGGAAGACACTCAGTTTAGGGAAGACTGTTACTAAGCAACCATAATTGGTTTTAAAACAAAGCGTTAGCCTGCGCTTTTTTAATGTGAGGAAATAATAGATGCCAGTCCTTAAGTGTTTCTAACCAAATTACTAGCTAGAGCAAACATCTAGACTGAACATCACTGGAAGGCCATAAGCAAGCTGCTTGTCAAAGCACCATCCTTACATAGGCTGACCCTATTCTTGTTTTCATATTCATGGCAAAGACTTTTAAAAAATAAACCAAAACAACTCAAACACTTCCTTCAGACACCAAATGCTGGCTGACACAGTGCAGTCACAGATATGGCAGAAGTGATGCTTTTGTAAATGAATGGGAAAAAAAGAATATCAGGTCGGTTTCATTCTCTGCAATAAAGGTGCAGGAGACAGCAAGAAAAATGAGGGAATGCTGAGTAGTTCACCGTCAAAATCAAGTCTCAGGTCAGAAGAGCTTTACAATGCCCATCTCAGGCTCAAGCATAGACTCCAAAAAGCTGCCAATTATACTAAAGCTAAGCTGGCTCAAATTGTATCTTCTGAAAGATTTTGGTGCTTCTAATCATTGTACATAACATGCTGAGTACCCAAAGGTTTCAAGAAAAGGACAAGGCAACAACATATGGCCTAAACAGACTGTTCATGTCTTTCCCTAAACAAGGCACAGCTTCACCTTACACTGACCTTGCAATTATAGGCTACTGGGAGCAGTTATGCACTCGAAAACAGGCAACACAACAAATGGCAGGGACAGGGAAAGAGTCAGAAATACTGAACACAGAGAGCTCTCAATAGGGAAGCTATGTATTCTGGCCACATTGCCTGAGACAATCCAGCTCTGCTCAGGCTGTTTGCTACCTGAATTTTAAAATGTAACATGGAAGCAGAAGAAATCTTTAAACTATCATTCTTACGCAGATGAAACAATGAGGAAAGCTCTTCCAGAAGTATGCTTTGAGCAATTTAAGGCCAAGGTTCTGAAAAAATCCTCCCTAAAATAATAAACTGAAATAACAGCAAAGTAAGCAAAGTGGATTAACGTGCCAGCTCTCTCCAGCAGTAAGAGCAGAATCTGAACAGATTCTCCAGAGCAGGTATTAAGTAGCTAGGGAAAAAATCCAATGCCACCTCAAATAACTCATGGCTATATGACTCAGTTCAAGAATATTAATAAAATCCACACATCTAGAGCCTGTATTCATTACAGTTTGCTAGATACCTTTACTATACCTTTACTATAATGATTCTGTACTTCGTGTCATTTGTGTGGGGCAAAAATAACTTGTCAATTCTCATAATTTAGTGCAGGAATTATACATACACTGATCAATCCACAGGACTACAACTAGCAACAGGTACTACACGTAATTTGCATGGAAATTCTTCTCTCCAATATTCTTTTTTCCCCCTACCCCAAATCAGAAGTGGGTTTCTATCAAGTGTACAGTCTCAGATCTCAATGGTTCCTTCTGAGAGCTGCAGTACATGATAACATGATGGCATAGATTTCCGGTTTATTAAAATAAAAGAAAAAAAGGAACTCTTGAGCTTAGGAGAGCTAAAGTATTTTCCTCCCTTCTGTCCTTGTGTTTCATTGTGAAAGGGTTCCAGTAACACAGGAACAACTGGTGGCTTTTGTTTCCTTCATGACTTCACATGACACGTTTCTCACTGGAACTTTCAGTTTTTCTTAATGCCTTTCTACTTTGAGTAAGGGCTTTTGTTCACATGTTCAGTGTTACATACATAAGAAATAGACATGTGGACAGAAAAATAATATCCCTTTAATTCACCAGGTTGCATGAAATGCTTCTATGCCAGGAGACACTAAAGCTGAGGGTAGGGTTTGGGTGCAGAGAGGGCATTTATTTCATTTTTAAAGGCACAATGTGTTCTAGACACGGTGCTTATGTGGAGACTACTGATTTTAAAACTGCTGTTCAGTTTCCATCTCCACTAGATCGGGTCAAGAATCCTGGAGTATTTATCTCAATGAGTCAGGAAAGAGGTCACCCCATGGGGGAATGCAAGCCCTTATGAAAGATTGCTGCACAACTGCACCATGTCAGAGCACATTGCTGCTAACGACAGAAGACATTAGCCAGAGTTTGCTCACACTGTTACAGCTAAAAAACAAGGGGATAAAATTCCTTCACTGACACAGCACCCTGATTTAACTTTCATGAGTCACTGACTTTAAAAAAACATCATGTGTTTGGGTTTTTACATCCTAAAATTAAAATTACAGCAATGAATTACAGCTTCAACACTGAGGACTCTGAGCTGTAGCAGCCAAAAACGAGAAAGGAGCCCCCAGGAGGCCACCTAACTCTCACTTGTTCATTCAGAACGCGAACATTAAATCTCATTGATCTTCTGATCACTACAAATTATTGGTAAGCTCTGCATTAAACCCAACTGCTGTAAATTAGAGTTGACAGTATTATCACTGAAAGAAATGCATGAGCTCTGTTTGCCAAAGTGTGAACTCCTGGAATAATTGTGTAGCACCGTACCATTGCAACAACTGAGATTTCTAATCCAAGTACCATTCTCAAGCAAACGATTTCATTCACACAGAATTAACTGCACTTAAGAACATGTTTTCATACTAGATGCGTACTGTCATGTCACAAACAAAAAGCCCAAAAGGATATTGGTGCAATATTCCCATCTCCAGGTGCAAGCTCACAAGACCTGGCTGCATCAGGACACCAATACCCTTCCAGACATCCTCAACAGTTATTCTGATACCAGCTCGCACAGAAGCATGATAAAATTTCAAAAGAATGATCCCAGACATGAAATGTGGGTGTTAAGGTTATAGGAGGATCTCTACTAACAAGTTTAGCAACAAACATTTTTTTTATCTCATAGGAAGCAATTACAAATGTAACTGGTAACCAATTTAGGAAGCTGCCATGATTGCTAAGTTTGCTAACTGACTGGAATGAAGACTCCTTCTCTACTGGCTTTGGTTTTTTTCCTGTGTATACTTGAAGACAGCACACATATCTTGTTCAGCAATCAGGGCCCTTAAGCATCACCTCAATGGTACAGAATTACTGAAGCAGGTAGCAAAGGAGGCAGAAGGAAAGAGTTACTTAATCCTTTGATGGTTATTTTTTTCCACATGGGCCAATGGTGATATTCAATGTGAGGCAAATTGCATGGTTAAAATGATAAACAAGGAAAATTGCTTGGATGACCAAGGCATTTCTGGAAATGCAGGAGCTGGCATACCATGTCTGAAAGGTAGGCAGGTACTAGGGAAGAAACAGGACATCTGGAGGACTTCTAACTGCAGAAATTGGCAATGTTTTTGTACATTATTTTCCACTTCAAACAACCAATGGAAATGACATAGTGTACTTAAATACAAATGTGTTCACATGATTTGTGACATGGTTATATTACCTTATCATCAGAAGAGTTCACTTGAGTTTGAAAAGCCAGGAGAAGTTCTCTTCACATGTAGCTTCAAGAAGTATTTATAGCTGAGCTGAAGAACATTGTCTTTGGTTTGTAATCAAGGAATAGAGCCAATGAAATGCCTTGTGAATCCGAAAGTTTGTCACTGTGTTCTCTGCTTATTTTAGTCACCTGTGTTGCAGAGCAGAGTGAGGAACCTTGGTACACGTCTCTCCCTTCCTGACAGATGCCCTAAGCAGGGCCTACCAGTCATTGCAAATGACACCCAGTGGCACTTGAGCAAAAATGATTCAGCTCTTTGGGTCACAAACAGAGCAGACAGAAAACAGGCCATGATTCTGTCAGCACAGGGCAAGAGGTAAAATCCTACCTTCTGGCTCCAGCTGTTTTGGGTTAGACTAAAAACCCACCTGGTTTAATAATTTAGACCACCAGGTACAGTAGGCTGTAATTAGAGGAAAATATAAGGAAATGGATGAGAATAAAGTGATCCTTCCTGGACAAGCAGTGTTGATGGCTTTCTAAGTCAGAGGTTGCAACTGTGGCAGCTTTTAATAGCCAAAGTACTCTTCAAGAATTCTTCATGGATGCCATTATTTTGGCTCTCATATTACACTATGGCACCAAGTTCCACAATTTCATCTGTGCACATTAACATTTCTTACAATGTGGTTGCCTCTCAATTATTCTAGGGTGAGTAGTGAAGAATATCCATTTCCTTCCTTCCATGTTTTTGCAGGACCATCTTGAGTGCAGTAGCAGCTCCTTAACTATGATCATCCTTTTTACCCTTCTCTAGTTTTTGGAACATTTATTTTGAAGCAGGGGGACCAAAGTTGGGTGCAGCACTCCAGATACAATGCACCACAGATTTATACAGTGGAATAATGAGGCTCTTTGTTTTGCTGTTCAGTCCTAGTCTAGTATTTCCTAACATTTGTCTTTTTAACCTTTTCTGAGCAGGAGAGACTGGGGGGGAAGCCTAAAATTTCCTGTTTCTTGTGCTCTGTTTCACACACATCCTTTACATTCAGAAAACTACAACAGAAAGGAGGGGGAAAAGAAATCATTTATTCTCTTCATGCTGAAGTTCAGAAACTCACTACACAAATAATTAGCCCCCACAGGCAGGAAAGCAAAGAACTCTGATAAGTTTCTCTTTGTCAAAGTAAGGAGCAATTTATAGTGTTAGATATATTCTGATGCCGCACATTTCTGTAGTAAAATTAGAATTCAACACTCAATTTCCTGAGAGGGGGGGAAAAAAACGTGTGCGTGTGTATGTGGAGGTTACAGAGCTTCTCAATTCTTCTGCAACTCATCTGGAGCCCATCCAGCAAAAGACCTAAGGACAAAGCACACATTACGCCAGGTTTTCCAGTGACACTAGGCCTAAAAGCCTCAGAAAATACCAGTTTAAATTCTTTCAAATCTAATTTAATAATTTTTAAAAATGAACCCAAACCCAAGGCACCTTCCCATTGAAATGTTGCACATCAATCTTGGGCTTTGGTTACAAGGACAAGTTTTTAAAAATACTAAGATTATGTCAGGCAGCTTCTCTGATCCCTTTCCAGTGCTACAGAGGAAAGACAAGCCCAGACTAGACTCATGCTTGCATCTTCAGTCATGAAGCCATTTGGAGCACAGCAACAACTATTGACTCGGCATGCTTAGGGACAATGCCACATATATATTCTCCCCTTACACGTCAGTAGATGGCACCCTCTATATTTACTATCTACATATTTTGCACACCTACCAAAAAAATACTTCTTGTGGAACCACAGTAGAAGATCACAGGTCCTTAAACAGCTTCCCTTACTGGGGAGCTCTGTGCTTTACCTGTTCTTGAGCACAGATTTCCATTTTCTCAGGGCACACAAGCTGAACACAAACGGGCCGGTAAACCCATGGAAACACAAACTGTACTTTATGCAGCCAATAGACAATCCACTCTCCCACAGTGTAATTGGCCCTTTCTACAAAGAAGAAAACTGGTTCAGCATTTAAAAAACATCTGCATATGACAACAAAAATAGGTCTGTGCTAAAACAGAGTCCTCTTCATTTACCCAGTCAGCTCGCTAAACCATTTAGAGTCATATTGATTTCATTTAGTTGTTTCTCCTTCATATTTGTTTAGCCAGCAGAGTCATGGAGAGGTTAGACCTGAACATCTCTTTTATGCACATCATGTAGGTTAAGCTGCTTTGAATTAAAACGATTCAAGTTTTACTTGCAAGAACAATAACTAGTTTGAGGTAAAAGCTAACAGTTGCACATAACCTACTACAACTCAAAAATAATTCAGAAGATAAGAAGTATCTAAGGCTGTCTGATTCCCAGAGCATTTGGGTAAAGCAGGGTGGTATGAATCCCTCATACACAATCACCCTACTGTGCAGAGCACTGTTTTTACTATGTGGTCAGGACTGCAGGTTACAAATCTTTGAAAGAGTCTCACGTATGGGCCCTTAGTTTCTATCAAAGTCTGCTTCACACAGCAAGCTAAGTTATGAATACTGAGCAAGTTTAAACCCTTGTTTATCCTCACAGATCAGATGAGATCGGAAACAAAGATGAGAAAAAAAATAAATGTTTCTGTTTTATAGTGAACTATTGCATTAAGTGCCACCCCATCAGTCCGATGGTGTCAACACACAGCACTAGTATAGTCCTTTAATACTTCCTTTTTTTGAAAGTGTTTCTAAACCATAATAATGTATTAAATTTGATAAATACAACAACTACCAACATTTAATTGATTCTTGATTACAATCAATTATATTTCTGAAACAATCAAGCATCCTACAATTAAAAATAATTGATTCATTAGCACATCCTCACTAGACAATTACACAAATGCATTATTTATGTAATTAGATACATTTACAGATCATTATTCCCCCTTTTTTTTCTATTGTTGCAAAGCTACAGAAGTATCACCTTCCTTTTTAATCTTACTTTGCCTTCTATTGACATAGAGATTGCATATATTTTATTTACCCAATTTCAAATTAGAAATCAAAACCTCAAAGAGACTCAATTCCTACAAAAACAGTAATTAAAGCTCATTTATTTGTCATACGGGTGAAGAGTAAGGGTAACAAAGTGTTTCCCAGGGCAAATCTGCTTACAGAGTTGGAAAAAGCAGCTGTAAGCAACAGATTTTTAGAGGTTTCTAAAACAGAAATCAAAATATCTACATGCCATGCTCTTGCTTAAAGGAGAATTTACGGTGAGCACGAAAGATATGCTAGTGAAAAATTACTGTCATCAGAGCTGCTTCCAAGCAAAAAGTAACCAAAAGTAAGTAATAGCCACATACTTGTTATTCTACTGTTGCATCAAAACCAGTTCAGATGTCTCAACAGTAACAACAACAGATTAAATATCGGATTTTTAGATGATCTTGCCCTACATATATTTTACCAATCTCACTTATGGCTGTGAATGTCCAAACTTGCTAAGAAAATGTAATAAAACCCACAACAAAACACCACCAAAACACACTCCTCCCACCTCCCCAAAAAACTGCAGCCAACAAAACACACCACTGCTATCTAGCTATTTAGTTGAAGTGCTCTGTATTGATCTGTCTCTATTCTTAATATAACAAATGAAGGTAATACACACTCTGAAGTCTTTTAGGAAACAGAATGATGTCTCTGAGCGCTAGGCAAGTAAACTTCATGGTGGCTGATACTTCAACTGCTTGCAGATCACTAGGGCTGATCAGGCTGCCTTACACTCTTATGAAAGGAACAGCCCACCAAAGAACCAAGAATATCCTACATTCTAGCCTGCTGATGCTGAACTGTTCTGAAAGTTACACGTTTGACTCACCTGCAATCAGGATGTCCACTTAGGTTTTAGTCAGATGCTTTTTCATCTTCTCCATACTATTTAAAAGTGCCTTTTATTATTTAATAACAGCCATATCTGGTTGGACTAAAGAAAGTCAGATGTGCGAAAACTGGAAGGGGTACCTCTGGTTTGAGAGATAGGAGAGAAGAGAGGCATGCTGAAAGTTCAGCAAGCAAGGCATCATAGTCTGCCTGCTAACTGATGAGCATACTACAATAATTCAAGAAAGAAAAGAAGTGCATATAGAGAAATGTAAATACATTTTCCCTTCATTGGCATACTACCACCACTCAACGGCCTCAGCAGACTTCAGAAAACAAGTCAGTCAGACTGTTCCCACAGGGCTGTGTAGCAATGAATATTAAGAGCTCTGCTCTGATCCCTGCAGACTGAACACAGAGTGGCTGCCACACGATTTTGCCTCCAAGATTTCTCAAATAGTGATCAAATGAAAAACCCAAGGAACAAAAGTCTACAAGTTTCTATGCTTAAGTCGCAACAACCCTCATTTTCCAACAGCACTATACTTTACTGCCACGTACTTCATACAAACGTTTGTAATATTTATACCATTGCTTGTCATCCTTGCATTTGCATTTTTTACAAAAAAGAAAGGTTAAAAAGTGATTAAAATGACCTCTCCCATAGAAAGCTATATAATAAACCACTCAGAGTTAACATAGAAAATGTTAGAAACAGTATTCTTTTTGGTTGAGTTCCCAGGCAAAATCCTTCTCCCAAAAACACTCAGGCAAACCAGAAGATTGCTTGGAGAATCATCTGACTACATTATAAAGCAATCACCAACCAATAAAAAAACCCTACCAAAAGAAGGAATATTTTTGAATGATCACGCATTCAGTCCTGAGTCTTCTAGATTAAATTTAGCAGAAACAGACAGAAGTTATATTGGGTTTATGTTTATAGCTTGAGTAGCAATTTCTAAGCCCCACTAAGGTTCAGAGATACACTGCTGCAAGGAAACTAAATCATACTGTTCTACCTTACAGTCTGATGTTACTCCTCATTTCGCCTGGATCTCACTTACAAAACAATCCAAACTTCATGTGCAAAGAAGCACAGCTGCCTTCAAAGCCATTATGTCTTACACAATCAGAGGAAAGTTCTTCCAAGTGTGTTTATTTAATCCAAAACATTAACACGTTGACAGCTGTTGAGCTGCTTCATTTAGCTGTCACAACAGACCATAAAGCACCATAGAGAAATGGTCACTTCTGTGTATGACATCTGCCACTCTTCTATTAACTGCTGCTTCACCACAAAATTTTTACCAAATAATTAATTTGGCTAGGTCCATGCTACAGAGTATTTTTTTATGCATTAAAACATCTGGGTTTTTGCACTGCAAGGTTCTGCCTAATGTAGTGAAGTCCAAATAGACAACTTTAAACTGCCATTTTTGGCTATGACAAGAGGATTCCTGCAGAGAGATAACATGCCTCATCTACTCAGGAAAGCATACCTTCTGTAACTTAAGTTGAAAAGCCTTACTAAAAATATTAACATTGTAAGCTTTTATAGAAATACAAAGTCTTGGGAAAGCTTCATCTCTACAGGGCTGTTCTTGAATCCAAAGTATCTGCAACTCAGTGGGAAACACGGGTTAGATGAAAGCAAATTATAATGTGCTGCAGCAGAAGCAGAATATAGTAGCCTTAATACTAAGGGGAAAAAAAATATCACCACACTAGACGCTTTTGCAAAATGAGAAATGTTGAATACTTGAGACTCTCAGAAGAGTCAGTAACAATGCCTGAGAGTTCTCAAAACCAGGTTGAAAGTCCTGCCTGACTAAAGCTCAAATGACAAGAATCTCTTTGAATCAAAATTGCCAAATTGCAAGCTAAATCACAGAATACCAACGAGATACTCAGAAACGGTACCTGCAAACCATTAAGACTGCATAGCAAGAAACAATCTTTCTTTTTAACCTGAAGATGACTAAGAACTGGTTCCAGAATGTGTATTTTCTCAGCTCTGTAGGAAGTATATTTGTTTCCTGAGATTTAGCTGAGTATCAGAAACTACAGTATTGGCTTTTAAAGACTGAAATAGAATAGGCTGAAGGAACATGTTGAAAAATCTAAGCTCTCTGTTATTGATATCTGTCTCATCCAATAGACACACTTGAAGTATTGCTTCTAGCTTTCTCCAAATGTCCATCATTGGTCTGCAAGATTACCACCTAGCTTGGAAACAGAAACTGAACAGAGAAAACCTACAGCTCCACTCTGCACCTTTATACACAGGAATGTTTAAATCCAACATGAAATGAAAAATATAATGAAAACCATTCTTTCCTGAGAAAGCAAAACATACTTGGTTGGCAATGTCTTTGAAGATCATCCCTCGGTGCTGCTACACGATACTTGATTAGACTATTGGAACTGAATCCTTTGGGAGTCTGCAATCAGCTTAAAGGGTAATTCAGAAATAGAAACTCAGCAGAAGCTGATTTACTGTCACAGGACGGAAAGTAAAAAAGATGTTTAAAACACGAAGACCGAGATTATCGACTTCTACATCCCACACAACTTTTCTGGCTCATTTTGGAGATCGCAGAATTGCTTTGGTTGGAAAAGATCTTTAAGATCATAAAGTCCAACTGTTAACTTAGCACTAACATGTCAACCACTACACCATGTCCTTAAGTACCACATCTACAGGTCTTTTTAAATACCTCCAGGAATGGTGACTCCACCACTTGCCTGGGCAGCCTGTTCCAGTGTTTGACAACCCTTTCAGTGAAGGAATCTTTCCTAATATTAAATCTAATTCTCCTCTGGTGCAACTTGAGGCCATTTCGTCTTGTCCTATCACTTGTTACTTGGGAGAAGAGGCACTCATCTAACTTGGAAGTCAGTCTTACTCTGGGCAGGAAGTTAGGCTAGATGACCTCTAGATTTCCCTTCTGCAGAGCATATCACAACAACTACCAAAGATGGAGGTGTCCAAACAAGGAAGTCATTTGAGCTAAAATAACACTTAAACCTTACAGAAGTGCTGCTTTAGATTTAGGGTAACACATTTCCTTTTGAATCATTTAAGGGAAATAAGCATAGCAATACTGGGAGATACTCCTGTACATAGGCAGGTGGGACTGACTTCTTGTTTACTAACAGCTTCTCATTATCGTAAGAACATTTTCACCCTTTTTAAAAAGGCTGACATCATTGCCTAAGTTTCTTCTAGCATCATGGGAGAGAAACGTGTACTTTCACAGGGCAATTCATCGACATCCTAAGACAGATGGGATGTCCCTTACTCTCTAATGACTATAGAAGGTAGAAATGACTACTTTATTCTGAAAGTCTGACTTTTAGACAAACTGTGTTCAACGATAGAAATGCCATTAATTACTGGCCAGGGAGGAATAAGAAACTCCTCACTGGAATAAGGTTCTCTATCCCTCATGTTTACATATCTCTGAAAGTGGCAGAGAAATGTAAGCCCCACCTAAGAGCCATATCTAGCCTCTTCATTATTCAGAGCCAGAAGGAACAATATGGCTGTTGTGGGTTTAATTTCTGAAGTGTTAACACTTCAGGAGTATACTATAAGGCCAAACTATTCATAACGATATGCACATCTTCCTTGTGTGCCCTGTCAATAATTTTTAGGGTTAAATCCACCAATGATACAAGTAGAGGCAACTCCAAGTACACCCTTAAAATCTGTTTAGACTATTAGTCCCTGTTATTACTTAATTTCAGTTTTGCTCAGCAGAATTTCAGTAGGGATATGGTTGGTACATTATATTCATCAAGTATATTACCGCTGAAATGTTTTATGTTAATTTAATGGAAAATTGAATTATAGGGACTTAGAATGGACTTCAAAAACTTACAGGGTGAAAAAAAAGTTAGAGTTGTTTCCTAATTTACTTTGTTGTTTTTGAAAAACAAAAGCAGTGCAGGTGTTATACAAATGTTTGCATCTACAACATAAGCAAAGATCCTCTTATTTTGCTGTAGTTATATTCTCTACTTTACTATAGTCTTGCTGCACTGCTTACTGCCACTCAGGGACCGATATAGACCAGAGTTTGCCAGGCTGTCTGATGCTAATTGGACAGCTTAGCCTTCTCAGTCCTTTCCTTCCCCATAAATTCATGCCTGTTTCAATGAACAAAACCACTATTTCACTTGCACTGATGAAATCTGTTCAACAGTCATCACGGAAGTAATTTTAGGTTTATACTGGCACACATTAGAGTCAAGTCTGCTCCAATGTTTTTCAAAGATCCACAGAGCTGAAACTCTGCATTCATACATTTTCAAGGCTCTTGCTATAACGGGGTTTTTCAGCAGCTGCACAGCACTGCAAGTTGGCGTTAGTTTTTGTTACACAGCCATGGGCTAAAATTCAAAATCCTAGTTTAACATTGATGGCAAGCTACTATTAGTACTGTTCCTACACTAAAGAAAATAGTCCATGAAAATCCATAATTTTCATAGCCACATAAAAACTTACCATTAAAATATTCAGCTTTGCTGACTTCTGGTTATTTCTTTCTTTGGATTTCATATGAACTGCTATCTTTTATGAAAGGAAAAATGCAGCCAGAAAAACAAATTTGTCTAAAATTTTAGATTAGGACCAAACTTCTGTAACTTCCAACTCCTCTACATATATATGGAGGAAATATTAACCAAAGTAATCTAGAAGCTAGCCTTTAATACAGATGTGTTAGGAATAATAAATATAGAGATTGTCATTCTAGGTGACTACTAATTTTCATCTAATTAAATATTCTTTCTTGGATACAAGCTAGAAGGATCAGATATGCAGAGGTCCCAACAAATCTATACTGTCTAAATAAGCGGTTTAGTGTTTTGTATCCTGACATGAGGAATTTATCAAATGTAAATGTTCCCATTTTTCCTACAACATAATGTAAGGCTTTTGACCCTTGCTTCAGTATCTTCCTGCAGTGAGCTACACTACCAATATATTTTTGAAAAACATGACAGCAGTAGAATATTTTATTGTATTTTTCCAAATTTGCCTCAGATTATCTTGAATGCTCCCTAATTCTTGCCAGTTGACAAAATTATCTTGCACTTCATCACAACAGTGGAACCAAATTATTTTCCAACATGAGAAGTTTGCACAGTAACAGCCTTTTAAGTGCTGCTTGAGTGTCTTCTAAGAATTGTGGTAAAATTCCTTATCATATAATCCCATCCTGTTGTAGTTCTTTCCCAAGATTTCACATGAACACTCAGAACAGAATCTAATTTTATATTACTTTAAATATGTCTTCTATGTTCTTCTTCACCGATACAGTCAAATCTTATCTTCTATTCCAGTTTCTTTCTGCTTGACAATATAGACAGGTAGAATTCAGTATAACAGGGATGAGTGTCTGGAGGTTGTTTGCAACTAACAACTTTGTTAATACTTTCCATAGTCCAGCATGTTTGACCAATAAATGGAAGAAATACCTGAAGACATATAAAGAACAGACAATAAATATTATCATACATAGAAGACCAATGAGGACAAACAGTACCACCACAGTCATCTGTCCTTTAACGTGCAGACAGGCAACATAAAAGAATGGCACAAGCAGCTGGAGCACAAACAAAAAGGTCAAGACAAAAAACACCACTGTAAGAAACAAAGGAACCCTATGATCACAGCTGAGCAGAGACCAGGTCAGGCAGACCTCTGAAGGGCATCTGCCCATAGCCTACCCTTAAAGTGAGTGTTCCAAAACACCCAAGTGCTTGTAATATCTAAACAAGAAGGTTTGTTTGTTTGTTTGTTTTTAAATAAAGTCTCAGACTAATTAAATAAAGATATTAAAAGCTTTGAAAAATAAGCTTCTTTATCACATCTTTACAGACTAAGCTTTTCCTTTTGAGTCTTGTTCAAATCCAGCAGCCACTATGCTCTTTCTAAGTGTATAAACACTCTAGCCTCCTCCTGGCCTCTGTGTGCCTGTTTACCTGCCTGTGTCACAAGCCTATTGTTCTCTTCATTCGTTCTGCTTCAAAATCTAGCTGCCACAGTCCTCATTCCAGAAACAAGTCCCTCCTGAGCATGTTCTCAGGAAAGGAGAAATCTCCGTCTCCAGAGATTTCCATACCATTCGAAATTCAACATTCAGGCAGCTACAAGACAGGAACTATGCAAGCTATTCAAGACAACATAAAAGCACCTCTGCAGTCAGCTCTAAGCATACAAATAAGGCAGGTATCAGCCTTTACAACTAGAAAGGCAACATTAGCCAACTATTCAGCAAAAATGTAGAGAAGATGCAGAGAAAGTCAGGGGGTTTAACGACTTTTTACATTGGTCTTCATGAAAGAGTCCTACTGCTGCCTAGCAGAATTAATAAAAACAACAATCAGACCTCAACTAAGAACTCTGTTATTAATAATCACTTTTTTTTTTCAAATTCAGTTGGCCTGACAAATACCAGCTAAAATATAGAAGAAAACAGTTGAACTGATATAAGAACTAATAGAAGCATTGTGATGTCTCATGGAAAACAGGTGAAAGAGCAAGTGTGCTGCCTGTTATTTGAAAAAGGAGGTCAGAAACCACACACAACTCAAGCTGAACTTCAGATTCTACAACACTTCGGGATAAAGCAAACCATTGTGTGCAGCTGCATTGATAACACAGACATACGTGGCAATCAAAATAGATTTTTTTTTGAAGTGACAGAAATATGCAGTTTCTTCCCATGTGTGGCCAATAGGCCTTTTTAGTAGAATTGTCATACATCTTTGACTTCAAGAAGTCATGATGAAATTTGAAAACAGAAATTAGATAACTGTACCTATGGAAGAACAATGTTTCACTGTCAAACAGAAAGATGTATTGAGTGGTCCTTCACAGGGTTTGTCTAAGTTTCAGTCTTTTTCAGCGTTTCTCTCTACAACCTAGATGATATATAGAAGAAAATATTCCTAACAGTAAGAGGGATTGCAAGTATGCTGGAGGACTGGAGGAGGATTCAAACAGGTTCTAACAAGATGAAGAAACAATGATTACTCAGTCACAAACATAAGACAAAGGAAAGCTAGTTAGTAACAATTCCTTTAAAAAAAGAAAAAAGGGAGGGAGTTGTCACCAGAAGGTTCTTTCCAATCTATGAATCACAAGGCTAACATTGCACCATGGTGCTGGATACTCAGGAAGATGTGAACAAACAGGAGACATTCACAAAAAGACCAAGAAAAGATCAGGAAAACCTGAGCAACAAGACGGGGAAAAAAGGAAGAAAATTATCTGTTCTCCATATCAGTGATTGACAGAAAATGTAGTAGTAGTCTCAAATGCCAATCAGAAAGATCCAGGATAGATTTTAGGAAAACCGAATAATAATGAGCAATGAAATGAGAATAATAATGCAGCAATGAAATAGAGTGTCCATGAAACCTTTGGGTTTCCTGTCATTGATAATCCAGAAAACAGAAATTATGATCTGATTCTACGTGGGGCACAAGGATGGCTTCGCCAAGTCTATTCAATGGCAGTTTTCCAAAACAATAAACTACTCTCTGTCTCCTTTCTGAAGGGCATTGTACCACACAGGTACTCTTTCTCTGTATAAAACCAATCTGTTGTACAATGGACAATGATTAGACATTTTTCTTCTAAAAGAGTGGGTTTATGGATATGGTACTCCCAAGTACCACTAAACACTGTTTGTATCTTTGAAAGCACAATAAGTAAAAACCTCACCTCAAAAAATATAGCTACACACATTCCAGGTTTGCTCTTTTAGCAAAATGAAACTTATGTCTCATCCATTTTCCTCTGTCTAATAATATGCTTTCTAGTAAAGGTTTGGTTCTAACTGCTAAATGTGAATCTTCAATATGCCTCAGTTTCCGGCCTTAAGATGAGAATCGTTAGTAGACTTTATACCATAAGTTTCCCTGATGATGACCTGTTGCTATGGAAGTCAACCTCCAGAGTAAAACTGTAAGGAAGAAGTACTATACCATTAATCACGTCATTAATACAGCCATAATAAGCTAAGGTTCACAACCCCTGGATGCTGATGGAATCAAATAAACCTGCTCTGTCCAATGTTTTAATCAACTGCAATGTTTATTGAAGGCCATGGCAGCCTAGCTTCTAAATATATAGATGTTTTATTCACTTCACAAGTGAAAACGCAAACTAAGAACTGAACAGATTCAACTGAGAAACCATTATCTTCAGTCCTTGGAATGGAAAGTGTATGTAGACAAACATAAGATGCTTTAACAGAGCTTCCTTATTTCATTGAAACTCTTCTGAAATAATTACCAAGTACCAGGGATACACAATACCGTTCTTTGTCAAACCTCAAGACTTCTCTCCCCAAAAGTTAGTGGCAGATGCTCAATTAATTTGTTTGAAGTTTGGCACACCATTCTGTATAGTGCCAACCATACTGAGCACATCACAAGCAAGCAATACCGTGACAGCTTAAAATACCACTAGATAAGAATAGAAGGGGAGAGAAAAATGAGTTACAGAGAAGACAGGACAGGTGGAGCCTAACCTCCAGAGATTTCCAAAATAATTATGTTCCATTATTCATCCATCACCAAAAGTGCCTGCTGAAGAGTGTGGGAGTCCTGAGGTTCCTTATGCATCAGATTAGAACAGGCTCAAACACACACATCACAAACACACCAATATTCTCCTGCTCATTTTTCCTCCCATCACTGGTCTGAGTAGCAAGCTACCATCTGAAAACAACATCATTAGGTACCGAGTTTTTTATTTTGCTAATGGCAAGTAAATTCCTTCTGGTTATTCTCCAGTCTGATTCAAAACAAAAGAAGACAACTGGAGTTCTGGAGTTAGTCAAAGTCATAATTCTAAAAAAAAATCTTTTATTGAACCTCTTTAAAGAGAGAAGTGGCTATTAACACATCTTTAGTCCTCAAAAAACTCTTAATTCACAGCAACTGTCAGCTTCAGGAAAATGTTATGTATTATTGACAGTCCTGAAAAGGATTGCAAGATACAGCTTCTCTCCAGTTTGCCCCCCAACCCTTCAATCAACAGGACGTGTTTTCATATTGCAAAGTTTCTTTCTCAACTATCCCTAGCCCTGCAAAGCAATCTGGAAGTCAGTCTTTAATACAGATGTGTTAGGAATAATAAAGATGATGTGATCAAATAGTAGTTTATAATCAGTTAATAAGTGACAAGGAAACTATTTCTTCTAGTTGTTTTCCAGTGTAAAATTGACATTTAACTGCTACTAGTATTGTAATAAAAGTGCCATACACTAGAACATACATGCCAGCTCCTTCCACAATTTAAAACAGAAGAAAAAAATACCTGTTAAGCTAAACAAGTGTGAACCTAAATACTCAAATAAACAAAAGGAAAGAGTCTGGAAATGCTGCTGCATGATGCCTTTTTGAATAAGAGGTGTACTCTAAAAAGCTGAGTAATTCCAAAATGTAGTTTATAGCTTTGCCACAATAACTTTTGCTTCTTAAGCATCCCTCCTTAAAGAACTAGAGATTTTATTTTAGATCTGTGTCTCCTACTTAAATCTATTTTGGAACTTAAACATTGTTAATTGAAATTCCTAATACTGAAATCAATGGAGTTTTTTCTCTTAGCTTCCTTCTGAGACCTCTGGATGTCTTTTGATTTACTGGATTCTGATCACAGGACAGAGGTAACCTCAGTTCCTCAACCATTCTATGTCCAGTGAAAAACGGCTGAGAGAGAAAGACGTTATGTATTCACACAGGGATAACAGGCAAGAAGTCAGCTTGCAGATCTCCTCCCATTTACTCCTTCTAATATCCCTGGCTGCATTTAGGGTCAGAAGGAGGAAGCAAACTAAAGATGTCAAGCAATGTAGCTCTAACTCCAAAGCACCTGAGGAGAATTTTGCTGGGCTGCATATGCTCTCTCCAGGTCTCATTGCAATATTAAACTGATCAAGCAGCACAAGCAATTTAACTATTCAACTTATTTTGTATTCAGCGTACACTCTCCTAATTGCTTCCAATTACTATGTTTTTTTCTGGAAACAGTTAGTGCTTCTCTGTGCTTGGAACTTATTAACAGCCGCTGTCTCAGCCACTAGAAAGATAGCAGTTACACTCCTATGCATGCACCTCTGGATGCAAGACCTGATTGCATTGAAAATGTGCTCAACTTGCCTGAAACTTGCAGTTTCACTCTCCTCAATAAACAGACCTGCCTCATTTTTCCAAACAATGAAGAATCACCTTTTCTCATTTTCCAATTGTATTGTGGAGGTTTTCTCAAAAGAAGCTGGTGGATGTTTTGACTTTGCTAATTAGGTCTTTTATGCCTAATCAGATATTTTTATGTGCTCATGACAGTGGCATCTAAGTGCATTTTCCAGATGTTAGTTATTTACACATTAATCTTTCTCCTAAACCAGTCATTCTCAATGCAGGTATTAAAGAGACATGATAATAAAAAGTTTCTCTCTCATTGTAGTCATTTTCTCTTGGACAAAAATCAGCCTTATTGCAGGCAAGGTCTGCTTGAGACTTCAAGAGAAACCTGTACTTCCACATATGGATTTGATTAACTAAAGTTTGTTCTTATATACAACACAAATTTGCTAAGTGAAAGAAGTCTTCACAATCTTGACAACACATAATGGGTGTAATTTTTGTACAGCTAAAATTCTCATTATATATATCTCCTTGAAAGAACTGTATGTTAACTGACAAAGAGCACTGCCTCATAGGCAAATTTTAATACATTTGCATAAGAAGGAGACCACCAATAATAATTAATACTTCAGGAGGGGATGAAATTACAGAGTACTTCAAGAACATCTATGAGGAAAAGTATCATTTACATGGAGATTACTAGTAACACATATGTGATGTGGTACACTTATTAAAACCTTTTCTTCAGTGTAAAAAGATTAATCTACCAAATTCTTACTTAATGGATTTCCTAAAGCATTCCCAATATTTAATGTGATACAACACAGTTAATTAAAATCAGATAAAATAAAAACTAACTTGAGGTGTTTAAAACCACTGATCATCTTCAAAGCTGAAGGACAGCAGTTCCAGTTTTTAGTTGTTGAATACTGCATATTTCTGTAACACATCAGCCTAGAACTACTTGTGTACAAGTAACCCTTTTTTTTCCCGCAGAAAGGAGTCTCACATTCAGAGGATTGTCTTATTAACCAGTAGGGCAACTTAATTTGACTTTCAATTAATACTACTCACTGTTAGTTAAAAGCTGTACTGCGCTCTTGCTATTTTGTTGCACTATCTCTTAGTACATTAAGAAATGAAAAATTTTCTTTTTTTAGTGTCTTCTGATGAGCACTTGAGATATGTACCTTCCCATGAAAAGCCGCAGTCTTTAGTAAAATGTACTGCCTGTCAAGAGAGCTGAATGCATTAACTAAGAACTGTGAACAGTGAGCAGTGCTTTGATTTCCCATCTAAAACTTCTGAATCAAACAACTCATCTTAACATCCAGATTTATTTATGGTGATTTAAAATGGAAGTTTAAAGGCTTTTTAAATTAAAGACATGCAAAATAATTACAAAAATATGCACCAATATTGCTAGATTATTAAGTATAGGGACTAAAGACTACACTGACTATACAACAGCCGTAAAAAATGCCACCTGTAAGCCACAAGACCTTTGTCTTCTTCTGCACTGTCAGACATGCCAGATAGCTTTCACATACACAGTGCAGCAAGGCTGAAAACCAGATTACAATGACAGAGTAGTACAAATAGCCACAGAGCAGCAGTGGTCAGAGCAATAATAAATGTGCAATTGGTTTCACTGTAACTTTGATGGCCAAGAGAGCAGAGTAGGGAAGGAAAAGGGGAAAAGTCTCTATTATCTAGTTGAAGGCAGCCTCAGCTTGCTAAACAAGTAAATGTTACAGCTTCATCTCACTTTGCCCAGTGTGGTACCTCAATATATTACTGCACCTTCACTAAAATACAAACGAAGACAAGAGTGTCACCTCAGACTACTAGCATCAAGGGAGATAATTCCTAATTCCTACACTTTCTAATGTAAACTCAGTGTCCACACATTTATTACTGAGAATTACATATCGACAAACAAGTAACCAGTGCTGTGAAGCCTGAGGTCTGCTAAACAGGCAGGGAGCTCTGTGCCTTAATAATGCAATAAAGTCCATTCTTTACTCCCAGTGTTACTCTTTCACTGTCTCTAGAAAATAGTTGCACTTGATCACTAGAAGAAGCTCCTATCTCACACAGAGGCAAGATCTATCTGCTCAGAAAACTTCCAAAAAGCCAGCAGCTCCTACCTCACATCACTGCTACAGAAAGCAGATGCAGTATGCCCAGCTTTCTGGGGGCCGGGACTGCACAAAGCTGCCAGCCTCCCTAAGCTTAGGCCTTGCCACCCTTAGCAACCATCTGCCCCAGACACTGCCTCAACACTTGATGCGCCTGGAGTCAAGCCTTGGGTCAGGGCCTCAGTGAAACACCAGAGTTCAGATTTTGGCAGTCATCTGCTGGAAAAGACAAAGGAAGGATTACATCTAAGAGGACTACATCCCACAACAGTCAGCTACAGCCTTTCACAAAAAGCTGTAACTGAGAGAATCTAATGTGAGCCGGTGTGATTCCTTCATCTCAGATAGGGTATAATTATATCATTCTGCTTGACAATGGGACATAGAGGGGGGCAGTGAAATATTTGTTTCACTGTGAGGCCAGTATGACATGGCTACTATGGATGGTTAGGCTACTTAATTTCTGTTTCAGAACTCATCTGAAATCATTAAGCATTTCCTACTATATTCAGACTTGCTTGTGACAATCACTTGATAGTGATTATAAAGGTTATAAGAAAATAAGAAATAAACACTTGAGGTATGGGAAATTTTTATTCCTTCAACTGGACTATCTTTTGTGAAATTGAACGCTATAGAGCAATAAGTACTAATCTAATTTATAGAAAGCATGAAAACCAAAGACTTCAAACTGTTGCAGAATGGGAGAGAGTTGCAAATACATTTGAGAACGAAAACAAACAAATGAAAACACTTCAGGCACTGAAGGTGTCCCAAACAGTGAAGATTAATGTTTTACATTGTTTATATATTTTTCAAGAATGCTTTCAAGAAAGCCACCTACCACTTTCTGTGCTTTTTGCAGTGGAAAAATAATTAACCATGGGGTGGGATTTTTAAAGAAGACAACAAAGCAAACATTTCCTGAACTCTTATGAAGCGAGAAGGTAAATACGTGAAGAGTTGACTGGAACAAAACAGAATCCTTCAACTCTGAGTGCATCGTCTGCTGTCCTTTAAAAACAGGCTAACCCAGTGTGCAGTTCATTAGTATTCTAATTGCCAAGTAGTGCTCTGTGGTTGTCTCAGGCTGTCTGATTAAAAATTAAACAAAATTAATTTTTTGCCATTGCCAGATGCACTGAAGTTGGGTGGTTTTTTTTACATTAAGCTTCCTCCCCAACATTAAAGATCACATACCATCACAGTCAAGCAGTAACTGACCATGCTTTGCAAGAGAGGATCATGAAAGACTCATTGAATTCTGAACAGTAGTACAGAGGTTTTAATCTTATTATGCATTGCTGCTGTTCCATTAATTTCAGCTGATCTCTGTGTTCTCGAAGGGTGAAAGAAATACTGATGGGACTGTGACCATAGAGCACAGCAAGCAGTTCCACGACCTACAACAAGCTCTGGAGCATGAGATAGCTTGTTGCCATCTCTGAAAAGACACTGCTCTGGTGATGATGTTCCTGTGGACGTGATCTTGGCTGCTGAACTCATTCAGACAAAGTAATGTGGGCACTGACCATCTAACTACTTTCTTCCAGTTACACATCTATGTAACATAAAACTGTATCAACAGTGTTTCCCTGAATCATGATGTCATTAGTATCAACAGAATGCAATGTTTCTATAACATTAGAAAGGATGACATAAAAACTGAGTTTCTGGACAGAATCTCAAGACCTTGGGTACATTTTCAGGGATATTCACAGACATCACCCATTTAGTTTACCCTAGTAAATCACTTAAACCACCTTGTGCCTTTGTTTTCTATTATTACACCCAGGATACTTCTTTCTCTCTTACAGTTGCATATTATGCAAACAAAATTAATCATGTTATATGTTCAGACACTGTAGTAGAGGACAGAACAGATTCTAAATTCAGAACGTTGAGATTAACAGAGCATTACCAAGATAGAAGAAAAATACAGAGTTATTTTAATCTTCAGACAAGTAGAAAAACATGCCAATCAGTTTGATCACGGACAAGAGAGGAGTAATGTTAGACTCAGGGTTTATTGAAGATTAGACCATGACCTCTTGTTTTATTCGTGTTAAGTGTGCTGTCAGTGACACTATGTGCCATTTGTAAAACCATCTTTAGATAGCAGTAAAAGTACTGAACAGGACAAAAAGCTGCTTTGAGCATGCTGAGACTGCATAAACAAATGTATTAAAATCTGAATGTATTATATACTGAATGAACCTATGCCAGTCTCTAGGCAAGACAGAAGTACTTTTTCGTTTGTAACCAGGATCCCATGCTAGGAACAATGGACAAAGGCAAACAGAAATAACGCAATCAAATTAGTTCTTTCTACATTTTATAATTGTCATGGTTAAAAACGATTGGTGGCAACAAATCAGATATTAAAAAAAAAACCACACAGACATTTTTCAATACAAATTAGTTTATGCTCTCCTCCAGAAATTTTTGAGAGTACTGCTATGGATATTCAGCCTTCTTGCTATATTCCAATGTGGCTTCCTCCTTCTCTTAAGCAGTTGCAGGCACATAGCCAGAGACACTAGAGTTGGATTCACTATCATTCTTTTGGCTCATGGAAATATTTGTCTCATTTGCAAGATTATGCATGCAAACTATTAAATAAAGACTAGGAAATAGTCTTTATACTAGGAAGCCCAAATTTGTTCCCTTGTATCAGGGACTGTATACTCAGGAGAAGTAAACGAGTTATCTGCAGTGGTAGACTAGAGCAGATGAAGAGGAAAGCAAGAGAATGAATTAAAAGAAACAGGGCAACTCATTCAAAGTCAATTAATCTATATAAGATTCACATCAAATCAGGCCATGAGTCTAGGTTAGTATGTATTTCCTCAAAATCATTTTACTTTTAAAGCTTATCTGAAAATTGTATGACTGTTCATATTTTGTACTTGAGTGTCAAGAGTTCTTCCTCTTTGAAGAGAGAAAGTGTTCAGTGTCCCACAGCTTCCACTGCAGCCCACTAGAAAAAAATTCAGGACCATAACATAGTATAATGTTGTAACAGAAGTTTCTCCCATTTTAGACTAGAAAACATAACACTAACAATGCTGTTGCCACATAGTAAAAAAACCCCACCAAACTTTTTCCCTCTTCCCCAGCTCCCATCCCAAGCATGAACAAGCTTGGTTAAGCTGGTTTTGAATTTGGAGTAATGGAATCTTGAATCTCACAGCTCTAAACCAAAAGAAGAATTTCTGTCCTCCATGCTGTAGGAGTTTTGGTTTATGTTAAAAAAAATAAAAGTAATAATTTAAAAAATATCTTCAAAGGAGTGGGTTTATTTTAACTGAAGTCAACAAATTGAATGCTAAGAAAGATTGTCTTTTGGTGTACAGGACATTTAAGAACTATTTTCTAAGTCTCGGTGAGACACAGCATTAAGATTTTTGTTATGAAACATGCAGATTTATACTAGAGAAATACACTCTCACTACTGATATTTGGTTAAGTATTCCTTTCTATTGAAACAGATACTGTTAACAATGACTCTCCAAAGACTCAAAGACATATCTACTCAGTTTCATGGATTTGACTCTACAAGGGCAAACTTCTCCTTGTACACCTTGGTGGAGGATATATGACCATTTTACAGTATTGAAACTAACCTACTACTGCAGCCTCAGCAAAGGTTTAATCGTCAGTGACCACTGTGTCAGGTTCAACTTCCCCTGGTTGTACTCACAAGTTGATGATAGCTTTCACATATGCCTCACAGTTATAGCTTCACATTCCAAATACACACACGCACAAACACTAAATAAGTCTTTCAAAAATTATTATTTAAAATGCAGAGGAACTTGCTGTCTTATGTTTTCATTGGACACACTGTTAGAAACAGAGGAAGACTCCTCACTGTTCACCTTACTCCCCTTGAAATAATTCTGTTTTAGAAGCTGCACATCATAGTTCCAGAGATAGTTAATACACATCTGGGAATTTGGTTAAGGTTGGTTTTCTGTAGGTGTGTAGCGGATTAAAGTTAGTCTTAGCTGCTTTTCCATTTATTCTGCCTTCTCCCAAACTTTTCTAATCTTCTCCATTTCTTCTCAAAAATTACAATAGTTTGGAAACAAGAATTACAAATACCACTCTGCCAACTAAACTACTAAATTAATAAAAACTGACTTAAATGCTCTGCCTCCAACTGTTGAAGTGTGGCTGCCTCCAGCGAGCAGTGATAGGAACATACACCATGCAGAGTTTAACAAAGCAGCTGTGTGCTTCAGAAGTGATCTAGGGACCACAGAAGCTCGTGGATCAGCTGTTTACAAGGGCTAATGGGGCAAGCGCCCACACATTTTTAAAGACTGACACCTGAGACCCTTTAGTGGAGGTGATACATCAGGCTCAAAGTCAGTACAGTGTTGAAAGGGAATTGGAAGTGATTTTATTATGGAACTATTAACAATAATTCACACATGATATTTAGTGGTAGTTAATACTTGTACTCTTAAAAAGTGCTTTAAGTATGAATAGCTGTACTAAGGCAAGTGTCTTGGTGTTTGGAGTTAAAACTTAGCTCTACAAGCTTTCACATCTAAATGTATTTACCATGACTAAAATACTCCAAGTTTTAAACAAAAATCATTCTTTTCTGGAATGAAATATTATTGGCACCTTAAAAAAAAATAATTCAGCAGCTTTAAACTTCCCAAATGTCACCTACTCTGCTTAAACATTGTATAACCAACAGCAGAATCCAACCATGCCAAAACTTAAACTTCACCCAGCTGTGACTTCATTTCCCAGGCTGTGACTTTGCAAATTCTTTTCTAGGAGGTGAAGTAAATGGTGCTGGATTTGTAGTAAAGGGCACCTCTCTAGTATTACCATTTTTCACCAGAAACACCTACAGCTTCCCATTCCACCTATAAAGGAAACTGCCTACACTGCGGAGGAAGAACCAAGAAATATTGGCCTGCCCTGATGTTAAATCATTATGGCTATGACAGGCATTCCTACACATGATGCATGTGCAGCTGCAAATAAGGTCACTGTGTTGTTCTCCTTGGCAGTTAACACTATGGGCTCAACATCTCAGCTTCCATTTTAAATTTACACTAGTTTCACTCCCTTAAAAATCAGATGAAAAATGTGCACAGTAATTAGATTTCTATGTCTAATGAGCAAATGCTTAATTGGCTACTGATATATTTCACCTTTCTGTGAGCTACTTACTCAACTTCCACATATTCACAGCTTTCCATACCACTGAGCTCCAAGCTAATTTACAAACTTTGGATATTACTGTGTAGTATGACAGTAAATAATAGAATCCTCAGATTCAGAAGTAAGATCCAGACTTCCCTTAAAGCATCCACATCTTCACATAAAAATCAGAGCTGCTCTGCTTAACACAGTCATGTATGCACAAACCAGGTCAACGCTGTATGTGCAGTCAGTGCTACGTTTCTAATAGCACACGGGTCTCTTCAACAGCCCGACACAAATACATGCTTCCTAACCATTATAATTACAATGAAAGCACAGAACATCTGGCAGTGTATACACACACATTTCTATCACCAGTCAGAGTAAATCAGTATGATACTGATAAAAGTCTACAGCAATGAGCTGACTGAAAACAGACAGGGACTTAATCTTGAAGAACCTACCTCTGCCAGTTACAGGGATTCAATTTACTGAAGCAGTGCTGTACTTTTAAAAAGAATCCCGTTAGCACTAGTTTAGCATTAGCTTGGCTACATTTGGAAAATTAGGATTCAATTCACTTGCTTATTACAGTAGTATGAGATAGCAAAGACAGGATTCACTAAGAGCTACTGCTGAAGACAGCTTAGCAAGAATGTGTTGATAAAAAAAAATTAAAACACTCTCACTACAAAACAGCATCTCTCATCATGGATGCTGGCCAAGTGTTTCCAATATTTTGTGAGTGAGCACAGCCAGAGGCAAAAACAAACCCAGAAGTCTCCAGCAGGATTTGTGGGGCTTCCCCTGGTAGCCTCCCATCCAAATACGATGCATGCTTTGTGACATCTGATACTGTATGTGGCAGGACTGCAGCTTAAGAAGGTCACCATGGGATTATTTTAATGTTCACTGAAATGGAAGCAGTTTATTACATGCTGCACTAGCACTGCTTTCATTCAAGTTATACGAGGTTGCAAGTAGCCTTTTAAAAACTGCTTTGCCTTTCCCTCTGGTACCAGCTTACCTTTGAGCTTTTTGGAAAGATGATGCTCTGTAAAGCAGGCTCCAGAGGTTATACTAAGAAGAGAGCATTCAGTAAGTACCCTGTTGACCTCCCAGAGCATACAGGGTTAGAAACATACATCTGCATGCATAAATTGGGTTTCCCCAATGGCCCAAGAACAGCATGCATCCGCGGAACAAGTTTTGCACTTACTTGAATATTATCATAAAACATTTACATGATTTAATTAGATTATGTAAATGCTTTACTCCAATTTGAAGCTTTGAAAATCATAATGTCATGCTCTAAATTATGCAAGTATTGAAAATGCTTTTCACAGCAACAGAAGCAAAACCACAAGTGAGACAGTCCTGCCACATGCCCTTCTGCTGTTCTCTACTCACCAAAGACCACATAGAATGTATTACTCCAATCCTGACTTTTTCTATCCACATATTCTGCACTGAGTGTAGTTATTTTGTGCCCTGATGTTATGCTAAGCCCCAAAACCATATCTGATTTTAAAAGCGCTCTATGGTTTATGTCCACATCAGGACTAAGCAGCAGATTTTTCACCATGTCCTCTTCACTCTTCCCTGACACAGCATGCACTTCATGGTAACGAGACCTCAGCAAGAAAGTCATTAATTAAGAGTTATGCATTGAAGTATCTTCCTAACTGCTGAGCAATGAAAAAGGGAAGTAGGTAAAATCTTAGCAAGTGTTTTTCTCTAAAGTCAATTTTCTCCTACTGTACTCCTGGATAGGATAGTGCTGCCACAATACTGAGCATGTGTCACTAAGAGATCTTGCACTCGAGAAGACATTCTTTAACAACAGGCATTTAAGTGATCTACAGAAATAAGTTACAGCAGGTAAGGATGCAGACAAAAGAAACCACCATGGGAGACAAAAGAACCCTCATTAATTAATTCCAGGAATTAACATATACTCACGTGTCAACAAACCTGGCTGGCTGAATTTTGTCAGGACCTCATTATTCAGAATAACACTTATTTTCCCATACAAACTGAATGCACCATCTGCTTCTTCAATACAGCTGCTCTATGTGTCTGACACATCCAAGTCCGACCTACCCTACCACACCGACTGCAACAGTGAGCTCTATGGCATGTACTACTTTACATTAGGGTCACTTTCTGTGCAGTCAGAATACCTCACACCCAAAGCCTACTGTTTCCCCTGTATTCTGACACACTCTTCTACCATGGACAGAGAGAGAAAAGGGAAGGGAAGGGAAGGGAAGGGAAGGGAAGGGAAGGGAAGGG
>WBNH01012057.1:140166-226083 GCA_013401255.1 Urocolius indicus | reverse complement strand
AAAGAAAAGAAAAGAAAAGAAAAGAAAAGAAAAGAAAAGAAAAGAAAAGAAAAGAAAAGAAAAGAAAAGAAAAGAAAAGAAAAGGAAAGGAAAAGGAAAAGGAAAAGAAAATAAAAGAAAAAGAAAAAGAAAAGAAAAAGAAACAATGAAAAAAATCTAAAATTATTGATTTCCAAGGCAAGGGAAGTTTGAGAATAACAGCTTAGAAAGAGATAAATTTCTTACTCTGCAAGTATAGGGCTGCTCCTCACCACATGGTGAAATGACATACCTCACAGCTCTTTAGCCATGAGTTAACCACAGAATCTGACGGGTAGGAAGTGTCTTCAAAAGATGATCTAGTCCAAACCCCTACCAGAGCAGGACCACATAGGGTAGGTCACACAGGAACTTGTCCATATGGGTTTTGAATGTCCCCAGCGAAGGAGACTCAACAACCCATCTGGGCAGCCTGTTCTAGTGCTCCATCACCCTCACAGTGAAGAAATTCTTCCTTGTATTTCTTTGGAACCTCTTCTGTTCCAACTTGTACCCATTGCCCCTTGTCCTATTATTGGACATCACTGAGAAGAGCCTGATTCCATTTTTCTGACACCCACTCTTTACATATTTGTAAACATTTATGAGATCACCCCTCAGTCTCCTCTTCTCCAAGCTACAGAGCCCCAGCTCCCTCAGCCTCTACCAGAGTTACCAGAGAATAGTTCATTTGGAGGACAGGTTACGTCCTATGATCATTATCATATGATGTCATACATATCCACGGCGATGTAAACTACCTAGGGTACCACAAACACTACAGAATAAGTCTGCCCATTTTTGTCTTGCACAGATTAGGAGTCTTGGGAAAGCTGCTTTCTCAACAACCCTTTATCATCTATGGCATACTGCCTGGCTGAAGAGTAGGAAGAAAAGGCTGCATGAATGTCTATGGGGAAAAGCCACACATGATAAACATGAAATTACAGACAGAGGTAATACTATTGCGGTGGGAAACACCAGCAACTCAAGGATTCAACAGGGAAAAGATATCAAATTCAAAGGGATAAAATTCCAATGGAATACACGGAGCTGGAAGATGGCAACTCTGTAGCTCTGTTCCAAGCAGCATAGGACAGCCCTTCCTCAGTCTACTGACACCTTCATGGCCGACAAAATTCACTTCAAGTGTCTTCCCAGACACAGGGAGTGACTCATACTGCTAGATCCAGTAGCTAGTTAAGTATTTGCCTATATTCTGCTTGCAACCTCTCTGCACATTTCAAAAGATACCTAACAGAGACAGACACAAGCCACTGCATCACACTTGCTCCACAGCTCTGCTCACTAGGCTTTCCCATGTTCTACATAACTCAGCCAGTCATCAAAACACTAACATCCGCACTTTCAGTGCGACTCCTAGGATAATCCACCTAAAACATCATTGCTTTTCGGCTGTGTGGGAAAGCTACAGCAGATAAGTGATAAACTTGCAGGGACAAATTGATTTTTAAATCTTTCATATAACACTTCAAGGATGCATAGGCACTCCTTTCACTGCAAGGACAGAAACGGTGCTGGCTGCCGCTCTAGAAAAATCACAAAACCCAGTAGTGAAATATTCATAAAGCTTACCATCTGAAAATAATTTGCCACAACTGTAAGGAACAATACTCTCCCAGCTGAACAGTAAAGTGGTTTTCAAACCCTAAATAGCAAAACTCTTGTTATCCTTCCCAGTAGGCATCATCCCACAATGCACGAACCGGAACTGCCTCAGCCTCTGTCACGGGCAATAACAGAAGAGCACAAGGTGCTTACAACCCATCAGAACTGGAGAGCAAGTCAGCTCATAAGGCCATAATACAGTTCTGGCAGCAAAATTAAGTTGCTCTTATTCCAGGTTCCACAATGTCTTTCCTGTAAATAGAACCCTTGAGATGAAGTTCGCAATCCAAAATTGCACCCTCCTGTGGTTATTGGAGAAAATAAACTGAGCACAGCTGACTGAAATTATTCTGATTCAATTATTTCATGAACACTTCAACTAACCACATTTATCAGCCTCCTAAACTCATAAATCATAGCAATCTCTGTTGGGAAACACAAAATTGATGTGGCCCTGCCTGAATCAGAAAAGGCAGCAGGCATCTGACAGCCTTGAAGAGCAGCCTTGTGCAAGTTGATTGGAATTTCTAGCAGTATTAATCTTAATAACCTCAGGTAGCTTCCCCCCCACAGCCTATGTCTTTCTGCGCAAGCAGTGAAGGAGGAAGCACTGTAACAATTACTCCCTCATTCTCTCCGGCTGATATATTTTTCTGATGAATGTAAACACAACAGTCATGCTCAGCCTTCTTCCATAGGTTTTATCACCCTTCAGCAATGACCAGTCCAAAACCCATATGTCGTGCTTTTGCCCAGCCAGCAATGAAGCACCATGAGAGTCTCTTGCTCACTGTCCCCCATCCACCTCCACCCTCATTAGGATGGCAGAGGCCCCAGCGAAAAGATAAGCAAGGTTATTGTGGATTAAGACAAGGGCAGGAAGGGCTCGCTGCCAATTACAGTTCCGGGCAAAACAGACTCCAGTACTTGACTTAGAGAGGAAAGTAGGAAAGTTTGCTCTCCTACCTACAAGAAACAGAACAGAACAGAAGCAAAACAGGGAGTAGGATGATGAGAAACTTACAACCAACACTTTAAGGTCTCCCTCCCCTCATCCCTGTTTTCTTTTCGGGCCCAGCTCACTGCTCCTTATATCTCTACCTCCTCTTTTTCTTCTTAAAAAGTGATCATGGAGGCACCTAATTGGCTCAGCCCCAGAAGTGGATCCGACTCAGAATTCGCAAGAGTTTCAAGCAACTTCTTACAGGAGCCATCTTTACAGCCCCTTCCCCCTTACCAGAAATGGCTCCACACAAACCCATGACACCACAGAAATGAAATTCTGGTTTGAGTCTTGAGGTACAGGTTAGAGGAATAGAAACCAGAATACCTCCCAATACAGCAGCACGAAGACTGAAAAACAAAAGCAGCTTTTCCCCTCTGTCTTACAAGAAGTGCCTCTGAAGTGCAACAGAAAACTATACAGCATGTATGTAATTCATTGAAACAAATGATTGAAAATGTTCAAATAATATAAACACTGAAACAGACGATTCAAATACCACAGACGATTCAAATACCGACCAGAAATAAGTACCTATCTAGGAAACCAAATCCAAGTAACCAGCACTCCAAACTGACAGGATGATCAGAACGATTGTTGAAGCTCTTCGGATTTGCTTTGCTAAGAATTAAATAGCTCTCATTGAGATGAAGCTTCCATTTGTGCTTCTCCTAGCAGAGTTTCCAATAATAATGTATCTACCTGACTTCTCCTATTTTAACCAGATGAACTCATAGAGAAGAAATTAAAACCAGCATCAAAAGTACCTATGCTTCCATCTACCTACCAGCAGACATGCATGCACCCAAGCCTAACTCTTTTGTGGCTGCAAATAAACATGTTATGCAGCCACTCCCCTGACGATATGTGTTCCTTTTTGTGCTGATATATCATTATCCTGAGTAGCATAATCCTTTTTTGGGAAGCAGTTCTAGTTTAGTAACTTCTGCTCAAAAGATATGATACATCTGAAAGCACTCAAGTGAGTGTTTTAGCCCAGAAACTGCATGCTGGAAAACAGATCTTTCTTCTTCACAATCTCTGTAAAGTCAAGTTCCAGACGTTTTCCCCTACTTTTCAGATGCAAAGTCAAAAGACGGTTCGTTACTCTCTTTAGCACAAACTCTATCCCATGATGGAAAACTCAGAGAATATATGGGTTTTTTTTTCCTTCACGTGCACTTAAGACAAGTTAAATTTACCATTAGATACTAGTGTTCCACACATCCCTACTTTCCAAAGAGGATGGGTCAGGGAAATCATATAAACATTGGGATTACAATTCTGACTATTCTGTGTAGCACAGTGGGTAATCTGCACTTTGTTGCATGGATACCTTCACATAATTTCTGATAGTTGCTGGTATTTTCACTGATGTTTACAAAAAAATCTAAGCATAAAAATGAACAAATGAAACATTCTCAGCTAAAACTTTCTCATTCTGAAAGATCTTTCCTTATCTGACTCTGTGCACTCTTGTTCCACCAATCTCCAAATATCAATACTATTTCTACTATTTTCCAGTCTTTCTTGTCTTCTCAGTCCTCTGCAAATTTTTAGAAACTGGCAGTGCTTCAGAGAATTTGTCTGCCAAGTATATTACCACCCCAGGATTCTGCTCATCTAGACTTTCTGATTAGTATGTGGTATCTTTGGGTTTTCCAAGGTTTCCCCTACTCTTCTAAATTCATTTTGTTTAAAAGCCTTTCCCTAGTTCCTCCTGCCAAAATCTTGAACTCGGGGCAGTATAAGAATAAATGGACAATTTGCTGAGAAGGTACATTAGAGGTCTTCCCTGCTCAGCCCAGCTGCTTGGCAGCTGTTGCTATAGCTCCAGGGCAATAGAAATCTATATATATGCTATGCTTCTCCACACCGGGAGCTTGGCTCCTGGATTTTGTAACTCATTCATCTCTCTTCCCAAAGCTATCTTCTGTGCTGGGGCAGTAAAATCCCTTTATGAAGCTGGGGCTGTAGCATTAAAATGGGGGAATTTTCTCAAGGACAGCTCAAAATTCTTTTGCTGTAAGGTAAGTCATTGTGGAAGGAAGGATGTGCCTCAGATACTTTACAAATCACATCTAATATCTGGAGTTGTTCTCACCAGGACACTCCCCTGAAGTCATCAACAGGGGGATAACCAGTATTTGTCAGACAGATGCTTTTTGCAGATCTAACTAGTGTGGCTCAGGAAACAACCTACTTGACATCTTCTTCCTTCCTCTCAGGATACTGCTCCCTCAGGTCGACTACCTGACCTGATAACTTTGCACCAAAAACAGACTACAACTGCTTACACATGCAATTTCAACCTCATCGCTGAAAAGAACAATGACCAGCTACAAATCCTAACCCCTTAAAGCCTAAAAGCTTGGACTAGATGAATGACTTAGGGATCAACAAGAACTTCACAGCAACTATCCTGCATGAACCACCCCAATATCAAAATTTAAAAACTGAAATATAATATGGCAATTCTATAGCACTTAAATCAGTTAGAGGGACATTAACATAGAAGAATTTTAGGGACCTTTGCCAAAACAAAGGAACAAGTGGAGGTTTTTTGGGGGGGGTTGTTTGTTTTTTACTTTGTACCCCAATGTCTTTTTTTTTACTGTCAATTTCTTCCATCTTTCCTACTTCTGTTCTCCAAGTTGATCTTTCCCTATCTTGTCTCTTCCAATTCGCTTTTCACTCTGTATTTGTCAGTCTTCCTTTTACTTTTTCTTCTCCTTTATCCTTTTTTCCAAATCTCTCTGTGTCATTTTCTTTTCACTTCACTAGCTCCTCACTGACCAAAGTGGCAGGTGGAATGAGCAGGAGCAACGTGCAAATTGTTCTGGCGACTATTCATGGCTTCACACCGAGCAGCTTCCTTTTTGGGAAGGCCAGGCTTCTCTAAAAAACCAATTTGCACTTTTCTCTGTCACTTCATTTGCTATACCAGCTATCACAGGCTTTCTGCAGCCTCAGAATGGCATTCATACCACAGGCACCACAAAGAAAGTTTTAAACCACTTTCTTCATATCCTCCAGAAAAAAAAGAAAAAAAACCCTTGACATCCTATCTGAAGCCAAATAGCAGCTCCATAGCACTATGAACTCGTATCCAAATACTGATCTTGCCAACTACCATTGTCTGCTTTCCACTGTTTCAGCTATGTCAAAGGCATACCTACTTCAGGGTGTCTTACCGTGTCAGATGATACAGTTGAAAACCATCTTAAACGAGTCGCAGAATTTCGGTCCTCAGATACTGCAGGAGGCACCAGTCTGTAAGAACTGAGAACTCAGAATAAAGAGACAAATACAGAACAAATGTTTTCCGTTGTCAGCTGGAAAATACAATGGTCAGACAGTTCAGTTCTTTACAAAGCACTGTTTTTAACTAATTTTAATGTTGAGTGCAATCCAGATCATATGGCCTCTTATTTACACTCATATGCCTTCTCTCCACTCACCTTTGTAAAAGGAAAAGGTATGAGGTAAGGAGAATTGGTCTAGAGCAAACATCAAGTCTACCCATGCTACCCAATACATGCTCTTCCTTAACTCTAACGTGGACAAGGAGCTCATTAACTTCATGTGCTTCAGTACAGGTCAGGCTAATTTTGGTGCTGACAACACAAGCAATTCCAGGTTAAGTTTTGCTTCTTGAGGTGTGTTTTGTTTTGTGTTTGGTTGGAGTTTATTTTTTATTTGAAATTAGCACTATTTTAGCTCAAGTGAAACAGATTGTTATTTCAAGCTTCTCATTAAATGGCAAAGACTTGTATTGACTTCAGTCAGTTTTATTTAGATCATGCTCAAAATCATTTTTAGAATATTATAAATTCCCTTCTCCTTCAATAATTCACTTTCTGTAGAACTGAAAAAAGAAACACTTCAAGAATTTTTGTAACACCCTACCAGACACATATATTAAATTGGTGGCAAACAACAGATTTTCTACACCAAATCTAGAATAAAACAAGTTTTTTGATAGCATTTGATGTTTTTAAGGAATACCATAACTCACTTTCAAAACCAAGACCTACTAAAGCTTCTTACTTGGAGACACTACAAAGAAAGAAGAATCTTTTAAGAAGTACTTGTTTGAAAACACAAGAGTTATGTGCTTACCAATGCCAATGTAGGACTGCATAAACAGCATTTCTGAGACACTGAAGCAACCAAGTGCTGTGACATGTGACACCATGATTTGACTTTCTGCAGCAGTGATGGACTCCCTGCTGTACAGAAACCCACTTGCCTCCACAGTCCTACTGCCAAGGACTGTTTTGCAACACGGTGTTTCCAGAAATAGTACCGGGATTCTGTAAGAAATTCATCTGAGACATGAGTGCTTTCTAAAATCCTCAAAATACAACTTATGACCCAAGTAAACAGCCGTGAGAGAGAACATGCACAAGCAATATGCTGTCTCAGCACTGGAGACAAAGCTTTAGAGACTAAGTTATTCTTCTCAACTTCTATTTTCTACGTATACTGGCAAACAGTACATGCCCAGGGAGCTAAGTCAAGACTGGACAAGCACACAGGGATCTCCTCCGACAGTAGTCTTTGTAGTGTCCAGCAATTGATGGTTCAATAGGATTTTCTAAGCCAGAAATGCTGCTTTTATATTTGGCAGCCTTTAGAGATTGTATATTTCAAATACTGGTTCAGTTACTTTCAAACCATACAAACTCTTATTAATGAGATCCTTGGATATTTTGGTGCGGGGTTGGGGATGTGGGGGGGAGAGGACTCTTAAGTGATAGCTTACCTTCACACCCATGAAAATCACCTCAGTATGCTTTGAGTCACCACAAGCAAATTCCATTTAATAACCTCTAGCTCTGGCATCAGGAGAGACAGTGAACAATCACTTCCTATTCATCCTCTCTCTCTGCCACCTGTGATTTTATAGACTTATATCATTCCCTCAACCATATGCCTTACTTGTCCTCATACAGGCATTGCAAGCTATTCATCATTCCTGTCACCCTCCTCTCAAATCTTTCTCAGTTTTACTACATCAGGTTTGAGATGGAAGAAACTATAAGTACACACAGTATTCAAGATGCACATGCACCACAGATTTATGAAAACGTATTATTTCATGGATTAAAAGTGCTTTATTTCCTTTACTTTCTGGTAATTCTCAACTTTTAATTAAAATTTTAACCTCTATAAAGTTGATGATTTAAAGATCTATGAAAACCCCAAGATCTTACTTCCAAGTAACAGCCATACATTGGTGGCCCCGGGTAGTTATGTAAAATGACCGTTTTCTACCATATCCATTACTTTGTTTCCTACACCAAATTCCATCTACCATTTTATCATCCAGTCACTTTGTGAGGTGAAGCACCTCCATAATTCTTCAGTCACCTTAACTATTCTGACTATTCGGCAGCGGACCTAGAACAGAGTGGAGCAGCTGCAGGTCCAGGTTGGCCCTGGTCCCGCCGCGGTACCTGGCCTTTGTGCTGTGCTACCTGGCTGAGGTGGAGGAGCTGGCCAAGGATAAGATGGCGGTGTGGCAGCAGATCATGGACCTGGACATGAAGCGGAATCAGAACCGCGAGGCGCTGTGGGCGCTGCAGAAGGACCCGGAGCCCGATGGTAAGGCCGTGGTCTGCTTCAGGAACATGTTCATTGAGCTCCCAAAAGTGAGGACCAAGATGATGCTGCAGAACAACCAGGAACAACTGGATGAAGAGATAAACAACCTCTGGAAGGAGTCGCGCACGAAGGTCAACTGCCTCTTCGAAGCTCAAGGTAAAGCCGAGCTGAAGGGTTTTAACCTGAACCCCATGTCTGCTGAGGAGATGAAGCTCATCAATCGCATCCTGGAGGGCTGATGCAGCTGTGGCACCCCTGGAGCCTTCTGGATGTGCAGGAGAACGTTGGTGTGCACAGAACCCACCTGGGCTGAGGCCCTGGGAAGCTTCTGGCTCCTCAGTTACAGAGCTGCAGTGGCTTTGGATCACAAAGCGTTTGCTGCTCCTCACTGCAGCACTAGGGCACAGGCTGGGACACAGCTGGGGTGGAGGTGGGATTATTAAAACCAGAGCAGTGGGACGTTTTTATATTTAATTGGCGCTCCGCCTGGCTCCGCACTCCAGAGACTGCTGGCGCCGCCAGCCTTTAATACCTAAACCAAAATGGAAGCTGCCTGCTGATTGGCTGCTGCCGGTCCCGGACCTTTAATAAGCAAAACTGCTCTCTCTTTACCTTCCCTGCCAGCCATGTGTCGCTGAACAGCAGTAGCTTTAATTTTGTATCAGGAGGTTGGGGAATCCCTTTTTTCTATGGTAGCTAGGCAAGGGGACAAGGGGTAATGGGATGAAGCTGGAACACAAAAATTTCCACTGAAACATAAGAAAAAACTATTTTACTGTTCAGGTGAGGGAGCCCTGGCACAGGCTGCCCAGAGGGGGTGTGGAGTCTCCCTCCTTGGAGGTCTTCAAGACCTGTCTGGACACATTCCTGTATGACCCGATCTAGGTGGGAATTGCTTTTGCAGTGGGGTTGGACTAGATGACATCTAAAGGTCCCTTCCAACCCTACCATTCCACAATTCTACGATTCCATGACTAGTATCTGTAAACTTTGCTATATTTCTATACAGCTTTTTTTCCCCAAAAGGTTGTAAATATACTGTGAAGCACAGGCCTGGGCACAGATCCTCAGACTTCACTGCTAATTTCTTTTCACCATGAAACATGATTCCTGCTTCCTATTTCCTATATTTTAATCAGTTATTTAGCCATCTTCAAACCCTCATCCCACAGTAGATTGCTTCCTAACAGTCTAGGGATGAAGCCTTGTCATAAAGTCTTCCCTTTCTGAAGGTCACTTCCGTATTGCTGCCAAAGCTGTAGCTCGTGTAGCTCAGATCCTGCTTTATATACAGCTGAAAATTCTTCCCTATTCAGTGACACATGCATTTAACCAACTAAAAGGAAAACATTTCTTGATATTATTTGTTTACAGAGCTTTCCAGCTTGTATAAGCTTATAATATTAAAGGAAACACATTCACATAAAAATTAGTCTGAAATTTGTCCTGCATTTATTATGCTAAAAATGAAATCCTACATACTGTTACATAACTTCCTGTCACCTTCACATTGCGAGTCATATACATTAACAGACAAAGTTTCCTTAGACCTTTATGGCTAATGTGAAAAAACTTTTAAAAAGAGTTCTGCTGCATACTGAAGACATATTGCAGGTTTTTGNCGGGGACAGGGTGGGAGAAGCCAACAAGGTTTTTTGCCTGAAGACTGAAAGCTCCACACAAAGCTGCAGCCCAACCAAGCATTTTGATATTCAGAGAACTGTAGCACTACTAATTTGGAAACATAATTTTTCCACACAGTATACAGGTGAACAGCTCATGCCTAATTATAGATTGAGACAATTTGAAATAGCACAAGTTTAGAATCTTAACACAGAAAATCAGACCATCAGAATTTCTAATGAAGCATTCAATCCTGGAGCAGACAGGCAGCATCGTAACACAAACAATTGTTCAGATGATTTAATTGGATTACTTCACTCCTATGAATTCTTCTAAACAAATTAAGATAGCCAAACCTAGAATTCAGCTTTCATCATTTCTGCATGTTTTGGCCTACAGCAGTCACTCGTGGTCGCAAAGCATGTTATCACAAAAGCAGCTGTGTATATACAACAAATCACATTTGGACATGCTTCGATCCAAGAGTGTGTAAGGACAAGCAGAGGTGAGCAGCAGGCTGTCCCTCAACACTAACACCAACAGTTGCCATAACAACAGCAGGAACCGCAGGGAGAGGCTGGTATTGATCTTTCCACTCCATGTTCATTGCCATTTCTTCAGAGCCGTCTCACACACTGCTAACACAACCAACACCATCACCCAGACCCAGGTTCTCAAGTTCATGGCAAATAATAGTGATGCAAAGGCAACAGAGAATGATCGCTGCTGTGATTAGTCAGAGCACACAAAGAGCAAGCAGCAGAATTTTCGTCTTAAGGCAAGCTATGCAAGGGGAAGGGAGAGTGTCAGAACATACAGTCATGTTTCATCTACATTTCAAGTTGTCACCTACAGGCCACCATCTGCCTGTTCTCATCATTTGTAACAAGACGGTCACCAATGCCTAGGTCAGGTATTGCAAAGAATTGGATATAGCACAGGATAATTTGTGCTTTGTTGAAAGCCTGCTACATCATGTCAGCATACTGCAGAATGGTACAGAGTCAAGAGGATAAGAAAGGGAGGCTACTTAAAAATATTAGAGAGATTTTTCAGGTAAACAATGGCATTGCTCCAGAGTCCTTCAAAATATATTACAGCACAAGTCCTATAAACATGGGTGTATATAAGAGATTTCAGTAAAGACTAGTAATATTTCCAATGCAATAGCACGTAACTGCCTTTAGTTTGCAAACTACAGGATGGTACTTTGTCGATACTACCATTAGACTTAAACAAAAAAGTATATTTTGAAGGTTGCACCTTCACAATTAACATTTTTTCTCAGGACATACAAATGAGAGAAAAACTGTTTAAGATATTAGATTGAATTAAGAAAGTCTTTTAAGACCGTTCCCAAACTGTATTTTTGAATGCTGAAGAACAATTAGGCTAGCTATAAGAATGTGGTCCTAGCTAAGAGCACTAGGCTGCTTATATCAGAAAGAGAAAATATTACAAGTGTAAGTGAGCTTATCACTTCTGCTACATGCACCCTACATTGCCCATTTTATATTGGTGTAACAACACCTTTGTAATTTACTATATTTGCATAACACTGAAGAAAGAAATCACCATATCTTAAACAATAGCATGGGAAATAATAAACATTTCCAGAAATTTTATCATTCACAAAGTTATTAGACCCTCAAAAATTAACCCAAAAAACCAAATGTCTAGTTAATACAGTCTTATGAAAATGCAACATAGTTTTCCAGATGCATATAAAAGTTAAATTAAAGTTATCTATATTAGTACAGATGTTCTTAACAAAATTGTAATATTTATACTTAATAAAAATAGATCCTGAAAAAAAAATCCATAAACAATACCTACCAATTGTGTACATCAAGATAATAACTGCACCATAATCTAAACGAATTACAACAGTATGTGATATTTAAGAGCTCTGGGAACCCTATTAATAACAAGTCTCCCATCATAACTTAAAGAGGCAAATAGCCATGGGTCTGCTGAGGACCATTCAACTGCATATACGCTATCTTCATGTTCTTCATAGGTAGCTATTACACTGTCCTGAAGGGGCTCTTTAATCCTAAAATTGAAGGGGGGAAAAAAAAGAAAAAAAATAGTAAGAATCTGTGAAAACATTTGATTTTAAAAGCCATTTTAAGTACCACTAACATCTAGATACACAACCTCTCATTTAGAGTATAAGAACGCAGTAGCAGGCTCTAAGGAAATATTTCATATCAGATGTCTGTATGTAACCATGTTTTAGGTAACATGGCAGTCAAGTTAAAGATTCCCCCTGCAGGTACAAAGTACTTCTTCAGTGCATTTCCAAGTTCCTAAGGACATATACTAAGCATCTATCTCAAGCAAGTTAAACTACAAAGTATGACCTAAATGCACTTAAACACATTTTGATCAACATCTTTTCTCATCATACTCCCTCCCTGCCTTTCTCTCTTTATTGTTAATTGAATTTTTAAAGTATACATAATCTCAATAGAGATATGTAGATAAGCAAGAAGTTGCAGTTCCTAACATCACAGTCTCTCCTGTGCTGCCATTCGGGATCCCTCTCTCCAGCCCAATGGAAGGGAGATGGAGGGACCACTCTGAGAATACTTCAGTTTTCATCTCCCTTTCCTAGAGTTAACACAACACTGGATTCTCATCTATTTTTGTATACCTCACCTCTCATTGCAACATCCAGGCTCCTGGTCCCCTACATCACGAGAAACAGATTCTCTTTTGCATTGCAAATATTTAAGTGCAGATTCAGGCAAACCTCTGAAGTCCAAACCACTCAAGAGCCATTAATTGTGCCCTGCTAACTGAGAACAGCTCTTCTTCCCTGCCCTCACAGAGACAGTCCCTCCTCTCAGACCAACAGCACAGCACATTATTCTGTAGCTACAGGGCAGGTGAGGTTTCAGAGACTGACCTTAGAGCTCATTCACTGACAGAGGATCATCCCTGTCTGACAGGAATGTCAGCCTTTCAGAAGCATCCTCATTCCCCAGAAACAGCCTTGTGTAACAGCTGCAATCCTCCTAACAGAAAGCCAAGCCAAAGAACCTTTTGAATGCCACTCAATCATTTAAACAGATGCAGCTACTGCAGAAAGGAAGGGTTGTTATTGGCCATCTCTGCCCTTCACTGCTGCTCTCCGACAGCGTGTGTCTCAACCATCACACTGCTGATACGGTACCACATCTGAACCGCCTGCAGGGTATTGCTGCCCACCCAGCCAGCCTCACCAGCTGGGAATCTGACATCACTACTCAAATTCAGATGAATTTAATGAATAAGTCAAAAGCAGTCTGATATTGCAGAATAGCTTCAAATAGTTAATTTCAAGAACTTTTATAATTTACTTACTCTACGTTTAAGGTCAACTAACAAAAAAAGGTCACAGCACAAACAACAGGCAGCCCCTGGTTAATTGCAAAGAGCAGGCTTGTTTTGCATTTCTCTTGAACACGCACTTTGATACAAACCATCTAACAGCAGAGAGCTAATAAACACACACACACACAGACGCACTTCATCGCCTGCAATGTGTTTTTCTAACTTCCTGTTAACTGACATGCCTGGTTAAGTGAAAGTTGGTCACGTCCCCAGACAGCAATGTGCTTCACGCAGTGCTCACCCACTTACCCACAACTCCATTATTCTGAAGGTTTCAGATGTCTCTCTGGATAAGCAGGGGAGTAATGCACGGTGCACATGGCTGTCAGGGGACATGACCGACTTTCAGTTAACCAGGAGTCTCAGTTAACCAAAGGTTGGATAAACAAGGACAGATAAGCTTCTAGATTATACTGTTTTCTGTATGCTCAGAGTTGCTTCAGAGTTTCATTTAAATAACACAGTTCATCTAATTTAATTTTCAGAAGTCATAAGGGAATGAGTGTTCAGGAAAGAAGCCTGTAGATGAACTTCTGCTTGGCATTTCCATTTATAACTACAGTTTTTAACTGTCTATACACTGCATCTCTTCCTGGGTATGAAAGTAACCTTGAGTCGTCCCAGAAAAAGACAGAAAGCTATTCCAGGTAGTTCTTCATGCCACATAAGCCAATTTTCAGTGCAGGGGTTTTGTTTGTTTCAAATAGCATAGATCTATGACAATATCATGTATACACCACTTGTGCATACGAAAGGCTTAGCTTTGAGAGAGTTATAAAGGATCTGAGGAAATCCTTATGGAGTTGATCACTAGGTGTAAAGGAGCTAGATATTACAAAAGATAATGAGGATGGAAAATACAAAATCTCAGAATGACATGTATCACAAGAACACAGCAGAAGATTAAAAAAACCTGTCTGTGAGTATCCTTTACAAACTATGAATGGAAACAGATTAGTCTTGAAATTATCTAATAGGCAATGAGCCCAGAAGGATCTGGCTAGTGAAATAAAGAGCAAAACTTATTTTACGAAGGGGGGGCAGCAGCTATGATTTTATGTATGTGAAAGACTGTCCAAAATAATTAAGAAGACAGTAACAGCAAGATTTTTTGTAGTAGTTTTCTACCTCAAAATAGGAATCTCTTGGAGACAGAACACTTTATGCCAAGAAACTTCCAAGAAACTCCTCAGATTTGTCAGCATTTTGGCTATGTGTGTGCCTCTTTTGTTAAATCAGGAATAGGTCAAAGATATTATTTTTTAATCTATATGAATCTAAGGTATTTAGAATTTATCATTTTCCGAGTCCCACAACAAACTATTTACTGTCAATAAAATTTTACACACCTTTCATTAAGGGATCCTAACTGAAGACTCCCCAGATACTAAATATAACTTGGTTAATGCAAGAAGTTATAGACTTAACAGCTACAATGCTGGCTTTTATTTAAGCAAGGTAACAAATACCTTTTTAAATACATGCATATATAGAAGAGATTATGAAAAAAATATTATTTTGGTCATAATATGCACTAGTTGACCACATGCAAAACAGCTTGTATATATCTTGTGATGTTTTTGTCTATTTAAATAATTTAAGTATCCTCCTCTTTTTATCAGCTTCTGAATTTTTATGTCCCCTTAGCCTACAGTAGGCTATTTCAGAACATGTCACAGTTAAAATACACTTGTCAGTGCTAATATTTTGTTGCTAATGTAGCAATGATTTAAGGAACACTGCTATACTTCCACATGCATTATTCTTATATTGGAAATATGCATTGTTACCAAGTCCTGATGACAATGCTCAGGTTGTTAAGTCTTCTTCAGTTAAATGCATAACAGCAAGCACAGAAGAAGAGCTTTAAAAAGTGGACTGGATAATGTGACAGTCAGTAGATATTTGGCAGGTTTTGTAACTGGGAGAAGAGTTCAGGATCTTAAATTTCTTCCCAATTAGAAAAGTTCAGAAGCAAGAAGAGTACCTCTACAGAGGTGGATATGAAGCAAGCTTTCTTCTATGCTTCTTCAATGTGTCAATCGGGTGGTTGTCAAAACAGATTTCTGAGTTTATGTGCCAGCTGGTAATGGATGTAAAAATGCAATTGCTATGCTATAGCTGGTTTACTGTATCACAGGTGCAGGTGTCTCACCTACTGATCCCTTGATAGAACAGTCTGACTAGATTACATTTGATAAGCATACTTGGTGACTACTTGTTATGTCTGGCAAGCTTAGTAAGCTATATTCTTCCTTGTCCTAAATCTCTCTTGCCTCTTAAAGAGTTCCTTTAGTCTCTCGTTTTCCAGTACTATTTTCAAGACTTTTTCCCACACAGACTAAAATACATTTTACTCTCCCTACATATGTACTTGCATTGCATCAAGGCATCAAACTCTTAGGTCATCAAGAACTCCTAGTGAGAAATGTGTCATCTCTACCTACATTCTGCATAAGACACGTGCCTGTGGTGGTTTAGGCCAATATCCACCCAATCATAATATTACTCCCCCTCCTAAGCTGGACAGGAGAGAGAGAGAGAGAAGAATATAACAAACTGCTTGTGAGTTGAGATAAGGATGGAGAGATCACTCGGTAATTAGCGTCGCGGGCAAAACAGACTCAACTTAGGGAGAAGATGCTTTCTCTTTCTAGTCTTACTCGCATAGCATGACGTAAACCAGCTTCTTCTGTGAAAGAAGAGCTTTCATTTTACTAGAGAACTTTGAGGTTAATTGTGTTACAGACTTGAGAGAGAAGCCTGTTAAGCCCTGGATAATTGTTCTCATGTAGAGAGTTGTTATTTCCAACTACTTCTCATGCTAACAACCACTGAAGTTTGCAGTGCTGGCAACTCTGATCTGTCACCACAATGTTCAATAAAATATGCTTTTCAGAGTCACCAAAAATTATTCCTTATCACAGTCAAAATTAAGTCCTCGTTAATCTAAAAATTACTATGAAATACTATCGCAGCTCCCAAAACGAATCCTGAAAAGCCTGCCATCTAATTCTAGAATAAGCCCTGTGGGTGACCATTCCCTTTAATCACAGAAGAATAGTGAGCAGCTGTAAGACTGTTTCTGGTAAGCTTAGACAACACACTCCTTAACTTTTTGCTCTTTCAAGGAAAACAGAATTCAAGAATGTTTATACTGGAACACATTTTTTATTTATCATAATCCACCATTCATACTATTTTAAGTATTATGTTTTTTATTCAAAAAACAGCCTTCTTAACTGCTTTTATAGGACAACTCCCTCTTTAAAAACAGGAAATGCATATTTTAATATAACAGGTTTTATAGTTGTCCTAATACACACAATAAATTGAGGAGGGTGTATCTGCCGATGAGGGTTAAAGAAAGGAATAATAGAGACAAATGGTTTCAAAGCACAATAGTCTATGAATTAAAGTGCTGCTACACTGGATTTGGCCCAATTTCTTACACATCCTACCAAGTGAAGTCCTGCATACTGGCATTCCCCAAAATAGATACTATTTAACCTGTTTTAATTAATGAAGTCTCTTGGTTGATTCCATAGCATAATCCCATGGCTTCTAGACTTCTCCAAACCACAGATATGACAAGGAAAATATCTTGAGTTTTGACACTTCTGGTAGCTGTGTGAAAGTACCCTGAAAGCCTGCCTTATCATGAACTTCTAGGAAAAACTTTTCAAAATATAAGCGCTGACAATTCACTTCCCTGAAGTCACAGATGTGCATACAAAAGAGGTTAAATCACACAGCTTGTATATATTATTGTGAAATCACACAATATACTATTCAAAAGGCTCCAAATACATTTCTCTTACAAAAAGTAGGAATCGCCACTTCCTTTAGACAGAATTTTGAAAGGAATCTCTTTCTACAGAGAAGCCAGTCACCATTTCCTCTCTGGTCTGTTCTGATCGCTGAAGATGACTTCTTAGTATTTGGAGTCTTTTTGGAAGGGAAGTTTTTTTCTATTGGGAGGGGGAGGGTGTGGGGGGTTGCTTTTTCTGAATCACAGAATGTCTGGGGTTTGAAGAAACCTCTAGAGATCATCTAGTCCAATTCCACTGCCAAAGGAGCTTCACCTTGACTAGGTCGCACAGGAATGTGTCCCAGGGGGGTTTCAAAAGCCTCCATACCCTCCCTAGGCAGCCTGGTTTTCCTCATATTCCACTGGAACTTCCTGTGTTCCATCTTGTGTCCATTACTCCTTGTCCAGTCACCAGCCACTACAAAAAATGTCTGCCCATTCTCCTGAAACCCACCATTTAGGTATTTATAAGCACTGAAAAGGTTCCCCCTCAGTCTTCTCTAGACTAAAAAGCCCTAGTTCCTACAGCCTTCCCTCATAAGGAAGGTGCTCCAGTCCCCTGATCATCTTGGTGGCCCTGCATTGGATGCTCTCCACAAGTTCTCTGTCCCTTTTGAGCGGGGGAACTCAGAATTGGACACAGGACTCCAGATGAGGCCTCACCAGGGAAGAGCAGAGGGGGAGGAGAACCTCCCTTGACCTGCTGGCCACACTCTTCTCGATGCATCCCAGGACACCACTGGCCACGAGGGCACATTGCTGGCTTATGGTTAGTTTATTATCAACCAGGACTCCCAGGTCTCTCTCTGCAGAGCTGCTCTCTGCTGTAAAATTAAAACAATTGTCAAACTAGTTTAATAAAACCAGAAAATCTCCAGTCCTTACTGGTACATGGAGTTGTTCCTCCCAAGGGGCAGGACTCTGCACTTATTCTTGTTGAAATTCATGAGATTCCTCTCTGCCCAACTCTCAAGCTGGTCAAGATCCCACTGAATGGCAGCACAGCCTTCTGGGGAATCAGCCAGTCCTCCCAGTTTGGTGTCATGAGCCAATATGCTGAAGGTACTGGTCCTAGAACTCCTGTGGAACTCTACCAGCCATAGGCTTCCAACTCGACTCTGTGCTGTTGATGCCACTATCTAAGGTTCTGTCATTCAATCAGTTCTCTGTCCACCTCACTGTCCACTCATGCAATCCACTCTTCCTACACTTAAATAGTCATTTAAAACTTTACTATCTCAATGAGATACTCTGTACTGGAGGGACTCACCCTTTATATCTCAGCTTTAAACACAAAAGGGTGAGAAGTGCTTGTGTTACGTCTTATTCTGTTTATTTTAAAGAACAGTGTGAATAACATCTATGAAAAAACAGTAACATAAGACTTCAGGAAAAACATTTAAAAATATATTTCCTAATGTGAATTTCTTGTGCCGTCTTCAATAGATACCAAAGACAACGATAAGCTTAAAACACACCATCAAAAACTGTAGCATAAAGGAGAATGCAACATACTGACCTGAATAACCAGTTGTACCAGTGTAAACACCGCAGACATCTTAAGCATGTAAACCTCAAAGACAGCTAAGGGAGCTGGTAGGTCATGCTGCAAAATTGAAGTTTAAGGGTGGTTTCCTTTTCAGGACCAATGCACAAGCTCAAAATGCTATTGACCATAGAAATCTTTCATTGGTATTGGTACAGAAAAGTTTTTTTCTCTTAAAAAGCAAGTCCTCCATTATCAATTGAGCCTTGTCACAAAGTTCCGGCCATAGTAGTCATGAATAATGAAAACACTGTTTTAGATGCAGCATGTACCTTGATATTGGTGCTCCAAAGGTAATGAATCTTAAGCTGTGTATCAACATAATGAAGACTTACATAGTCTAAAATTAAAACCTATACGGTAAATAGCTGTATTGTAAAAACTTAAAGAAAAGGAACCTTGACAGGTAAATAAAGATGATCACCCTAACCTGCAAGAATCTAGTAGGTTTTGTTTATTGTTAGAAATTGTAATGTAGAATTAAAACAACTGTCAGACTAGTTTAATAAAACCAGAAAATAGATTCACTCATCAAAATAAGGATTTTGGATGATCAAAGAATGAAGAACTGATATATTTAAGACAGCCACCACCTCCCTGTGGAGGAAGGCAGTTCTCAGTGCTCTACAGATGTCTAAATGGGAATCGACAGACATCTTCAGGAGTTTGGAAATTAAAATAAATTGAGTGTTGCGGGGAAGAATTTCTTGCACCACCACAGTGCAAAAGTCATTAAAGAAAGAGGCCAAGGAAAAGCCTGATTTAATTGGTTGCATCCATAAGTGTGGAATGACCCCATAGAATCATAGAATGGCAGGGTTGGAAGGGACCTTTAGAGATCATCCAGTCCAACACCTCTGCAAAAGCAGGTTTGAAAATTTTGTTCAAACCGAGGCATTGGAGAGCACTCCCTATGTTCTTATCCAGGCACACTAGCTTTGTTTTGAGGATGAAGGCTAAATGTAACCCTAATACCTCCTATCTGTTCTGCTTTCATTTCTTTTCTGCATCCGGATCAAGGTGTTAGAAATTAAGCTACGAGTATAGCACCTCATTCTCCATTTCTCAGCTTTTTTTTTTTTTTTTTTTTTTGCATTTGAATTGTGCATTAAATTATTCAAACTAGAGACTTGGCCAGAGTATTTACTTTTGACAGAGGTTTTGTGTTTCCCAGACAGAAAGCATCGAAGCCTTTCCGTATTCAGCACAAAAAAACATAGTTGGCGTATTTCTCCTAGACACATTTCACAAAGGCAGTGCATGCACAACTAGCATGTTTTGGAACAAATGAAAATACAGGTAATGAGAAGATATAAACTCAAGAATATGGCTGATGGAAAAAGGAAATCCTAAAGGGAAGAATCAGAAGTCTCCAAAGATGATTTGAAAAGCAGTAAAGGTCCCTGAGCTGCAGTCAAGGGCTGGAAGCGTATCCTCAGGAAGTATCATCTCCTTTTCTTCTTTTTATAATTTTTCCTCTTGGCCACTGTCAGAGACATGATACAGGCTAGGGGGACCTTTGCTATGACACAGGGAGACCGTTCTTACATTTTTAGGATTGATGAGAGAAACAACGATAATAGTTAAGAAGTAGGGAACATGCAGCAAACTAGTTGCTCTGATTTGAGTCAGCAGTTAAGAGGAACTGAAGGTCACTGAATTGCAACAAGAGACAGATCTTCATTCAATAGTCCTAGTTATATTGCTTATGCAAGCACGTTCTGGTCTCCAAGATGGGAGCATATGAAGTCTCAAGATGTCAATACACACATAGACAAACACTCAAAGGGGAAACTTGAAGGAATAATTCCTTAGTAAGAAGAAAGTACAGCAACTTCTGGTTTGTTGTCTATTCCTTACTCAGTAAGATTGTATTATTTTCTTTAAAAAAAAGTTAATTGCTAAATAACCACTTTTCAGTTGTGAACCTTTAAAAAGTAAGCAGTTACTACAGGAAACCTGGCAAGAATAAATGAGTGGGTAGACTAACGCATAATTCTACATGGTTGAACAATGAAGGGTTTAACTGACATATCACTTACTTTTGTCTCCAGACAGGAAATAAAATAAAAATACAATAAAAAGTTGAAAGTTTACTCCAAAATATATTAAAAATTGACATGAGTCTTAAATAGCTCTGAAGTTTTAGCTGTGTAGACTAGTCTTATAAGTCAAAGTTCTTCAAATATGGGGAGTTTTGCTAAGTAGAAAAAGGCTTCAAATTTTGAAGACAGAATTAATACATACTCTTCACTTCTGTAAAAACATTCCTTGGATTAAATATGTTATTTTATGTATAAGATGAAAAATAGGCAGCCCATGAGGAAAGAGCTTTTTTCCTTCTTTCCACTTGGTTATTTCAACCTTCTTTTGAGAGAGATATAGTTACTCAGTCTGAAGGTGACTGCCTGGAAGTACTAGTTGCACACAGACACCTGCTCTAGTTGCACACAAACAACTGCTTTTTCTGGCATATTTCAAAGATACACGTGAAAGAGACATTTTCTTTTTCAACCTTTGTGTGCGCTATTTAATAGCAATCCAGATTTCCTCCAAAAACAGGACAAAAATGAACCTCATGAGAATATAACACTTACTTGAAAGTCTAGAACAGACCTAAGCAACCAACCACACACATCTCACACCAAACCATAGAGTAAAAAAGCATGTTTTACAGAATAGACAGTACCTACAGAACGGTGCAACAGACTCTTCAAAGTGGTCTCCAGGAGGGAATGGGTACTAAGGGTTAAAGATTTGGCACTAGTGGTTGACTTAAGGAGTATCCCAACAGCTGTTGGTATGCCTCGCTTAGTTAGTGCACTCAGAACTGAACAGGTATTCATCCAGCAACAATTCAAGGCTGATTAACACTTTGCAAACATTCTTCCAGCTCAACTCTTAACAAGGGCAGTGGGCAAGGCATGGGCACAATCCCAAAACAAGACTCTCACAGTATCAAGAATATATCACAGAAGCTAATGTGCTTTCCCAGGTTTTATAGAGAATAGATTAAGCAGCTGAAAAAAGTATGCATTTACAAAACAAAACCAATATTGATACTTTTTCAACCTCTGGAAACTGCAAAGGGCTCAACATCATTATAAATCATTCATGATGTGGTTTACAACCATCCCATAGCCAAAGGATCAGATGTGTTATGTTTGTTGCATTGGTTTGCAAATTCTTGGTTTCAAAAACTCTTATTCTAGAAACAACTTACACAGTCTCCAACCAGCAATTTCAGAACTCCAAATAACCTACCATGCAACATCTGTCAGAACATTTACTTGTGATATAAGTATTCCCATCATATTAAAAAAGTAGTCTCCTTTCACTTCCACTAATACTATTTCCATCCAGAACAGAAAAAATTCCATCCTCAGCCAAGCATAAGGAACTAAAAGGTCGATCATATTTAAAATGCTGTCATTTTGTTACATTCTAGAAAGTATGTAATGTTGATATGATCAACTTTCTAAGCACCTAATTTGATACACCTTGAGTTTCCAAGCACTTACACAGCTTATTACTTCTAGAGACATCTCATGCATTTAAAATTAATCATTCCTATATACAAGATACCTTTCTTATTCAATATTTTTAAAAATTATTTCCAAGACTTATGTGAAGCCACAATATCAGAAATATTTGGAGCAAAACCAAGGTTCAAGAGTAACTTTAAAATTCTAAATAAAGTTTAGGTTACTTCTCTAACTGCATATACCAAATACAGCTATGTAACTGAAGAATCTCTTTATTTGTAATTTCCTTGTTTCTCATCCCATCTGACTATTTCTCATTTAATAAGATAGTTCAGGAGGTAATCTGCCTACTTCACTGCAGACAGCTTGGTCTATTAAAATAAATTAACAGTAGTAATGAAACTATTGTTTGGTGCAGATATGGAGAACATGGATATTCACAATTGCAGAGAATAGAAAAATGCAGACTAAAGCCTGTTGGTTTCAAAATATTTTACATGACTTTCAGTATCATTATCTCCACTTTTATAGGATGAGTTTGCTGAAGAACACCATGTAAGCAAGTTGCAAAGTTAGAAAGTATCAGCCCACACTAGATCTTCAGAACTCCCTATATATCTATATATATATATATTCATAAAAACAAGAACAGAAAGGAAAACAAGTAACATATATTGCATAACAAAAAAGTTGAAAGCAGTCAAAAGTTGATTAAAAAAATATTTTTCATTGCAGTTAACTTTAGTAAAACCTCATCCCTCAGAAAGCCATATGAAAAACAGTTGATTTCTTGCACATCCAGGTGGATGCTGTTTACAAATGCTTGCAATAACACACATTATTCTCTACCAAGAATGTCAAAATCAAACTCTGTTTTGCTTTAAGTTGGTCTGATGAGCTATTTATTTCTAGAGTAGTCAGTAATATTAGCGCAATTTACTAATAATGTATTTATACTTCCTTCCTCCCCCCGTGCACAAGCTCACCATTAGACTGGTAACATTTCCTCAAGGTCAGAACATACAGAAAGCAGATTTTCAACTTTCATTTAAGCCAAGTTATTGCATGTGCATGACTCAATCCAGAGCTCCCTTAAAGTGAAAGTAGGGCTAGTCCTTCACCATCCCCTTCCTACCAGTGAACATATGGTGACCATGCCAAACAGACTGAAAGAGTGTATTTCAGCCAAGAGTAAAGAAGAATGAAGTAGGGATTAGAGCTACTTACGTGAAAGGCCTGTATATGAAAATCCTAATCAGCAAAAAAATAGCATGTTAACCATTACAATGAAAAGATAAACTATGAGTTTCTGCATAAAACTTAGGAAACTTCATACTTCTCTTCTTGATGCTGATCTTCTTGGTCACTTAGTTCATCGTCATCTACCATATGCCCAAATGGTTCAGAAGAAATTGATACCATATTAGACAGGATAACTCTGCTGTCACTGCTTCCTGTAAGGATCAGCTGATCATGAGAATGATTGTATCTGACATTCCAGACCCTAAAAAATGAAATTCGAAAGAACAAAAGGCTATTCTTGGCAGGTAGTGCATCAATGTAAATGACTTTTTTTCAAAACAACATTGAAAATTGATCTTTGATTTAAATGTTCTAAGTATGCATAGAAGTGACATGACTGGTTTTTGCCATCTTCATTTGCCTTTTAAGCTTCCACATCTGTTTCCTATGAGGTGTCTTTCCAAAGAACAAACCACATCATTCAGTGGTATCATTCCTTGAGGAAATGCCACTTCATTCTTTAATAAGTCAGATAAATATTTAAGTACTAAATATAACATTTTCCCCAAAGCGAAATATGGATTAGAAATAACCCGTTAAAGAAAAATCTCATTGCATTCTTACATTAAAGTTCAAAATAGACTCTAAAACAAAACCAGGATTACTTCTTTTCTTCCAGTTTTACAATTTCTGTATCAAGTTAATACCAAATGTCTTAAGGTTCTTGTTTTATTTTTCTTTTAATCTTCTGGGGGGAAAAAAAAAGAATATACGCCGCTTCTGTTAATTCACATCTTCATTCCTCTCAAAGTAGCTCCAGGGCCCAGATTTATTTTGGAAGAATTACTCCAACCTAAATTTTATAAAATATGAATCATTCATCTTTTCTTAACCATACCAGTCTGCAAACATCAGACAAGATTCTCTCCTTGCTCCAGCCACAGGCCAGCGCAGTAGATACCTTGGAGAATAAAATTACTTAATTATACCTTCTGTCTTAAGGGTTGTGAAGAGCATGAAAAAAGTGGGGCTGAATTATTGAGTATTTCAACCATTTGACAACAGAAGGATAGGTGGCAGCTGCTTTTCAGCACATCAAGTGCAGCATATCAGGCACAGTTTGGGAAGACACATCTGTGTCCCAGCCAGTCCCTACAAGCCAAGTTCTGTGTTGAGCTTCTCAAAGGTGTTACCCTAACTCCCAACAATGTTAACAGCAGTTTCTTGCCAATTAGACTAACATTGTCTAAACTCTTAATTTACAATCACACGAGGAACATTCACAGGTTGAAACCTTTCCTCTGTGCAGAAAAGGCATTATTCACAATAGCACAAGGATAGTTGTTTGCATTGCTCCTAAACAGTAAAATAATTAGCTGAATAAATTACATAAGCCATCCACCCACTAAACAGCATGCAGATAATTTGTTCTACCAGTGGGAATGCTCCTCTAGCGTCTTCACTGGTTCAGTGACATTTCTCGTGTCCCAGAATTTCACCTTGCAGTCATCTCCACAGCTAGCCAGGTAGTACTGTTTATTGGGATTAAAGTCTAGGTCTCGTACCAGCTGTCCATGTGCATTTTCTATGCAATATATCTGTCTGTAAAACACATTAAAAAAATTAAATGGTCTATAAAAAGCTAACAGTGCTCCATTGACAGGAATCTGTTTCCCTGGAAACCTGCATAATCCCCTTAGCACGCGCAGACCTAGAGTTCCCATTGCTAGCACATAGTTTAGGGAAATCCCAGCTGTTAACAATAGTGACTTGTATAGATTTCTCAGCTTGCTTTGCAGCTTTGCTCTTTCCTTGTTTGCATTAGGATCATCTGGAGCGAAAAGGAAACAGTTGTTCCAGATGATTCTAGCACAGCTCTCTTAACAATTGCTATGAAACATCTGCAACTAAAACCATATTTTCAGACAAGAGCTTCTTCACTTTTAATTAGTTATACTAATTCTGCATTTGACATCTAGTTCTCCCTGTATCAAAAACTGAGATGCAAAATATGTGAATAACAGCTTTTTATTATTGCTCTGTTTTGAACTTACCTTCTTGAGCTCTGCCTATTTATCATGGATTTACCTGTGGCCCTTAAAGTACTCAGCCACGTGCATACTCTCATCCATCTGGACCCTTCAGAAAACATTTGTAGTCCCTGCTAACAACCTAGCATCCTTATTCAAAACATCATGTTCCATCAGTTTATCTTCCTAACCTGTCTCTTAAACTTCGGTCTTGGAGTTGGTTTTTAGGGCAGTTTGGTGTTGTTAGTTTGCTTCCACTATTGCATTACCAGTTTTCTCAAAGTCACCACGTACCAAAGTTCTTCTTAGATTTGACAATCTCCTGCAATTTTCACTGAATTTGCCAACACTTTGCAAGTTTTTTTTCTTTTTTTTTAAATGGAAAATGTTTCTCTACAGAAATCCAGACTGACCAAAACGTTCTATTTCTTGTGCTGTATAGTCTCCCGTCAACACCAGATGGCAAAGTCTCTTGCTGATAATACTTAACTACTGATAGAATGCAAAGAAGCTCCATAAGGAGAGATACAAAGTATACCAGGCCTATACCAAGCCCTATCCTGACAGCTCTGTCAGTTATTCAGGACAGAGAATGTTACTCACCTAATTTCTTAAAATATCTTTATGGAAAAAAATTTAGATCTCAAGCATGCTTGCAGCAATAAAATATTTATTTTCTCTTGTATTGCACACCTTCCACTTCTTTCTTACCCTTCTTGCATTGCTCGTGGAGATGTAAGAGCTTAAAAGGAAATTCCACTATCCATTGTATATTCAGCAGTGCTTACCATGCAAATTGTCATCCCAACTAGTATTATGACCACTGGATCCCTTCCTTTCCCAAAACGAACATTCTTTTTCTTCACTCTATCATCCTACCTATGGCAATAATAGCTACAATGGATTTCATAGAATCGAAAGGGATCTTAAAGATCATCTAGTTCCAACCCCCTTGCCATGGACAAAGACACTTTCCTCTGGACCAGATTGTTCAAAGCCCATCCAACCTGGCCCTGAACACTTTAAGGGACAAGGCATCCACAACCACTCTGGGCAACCTCTTCCAGTGTCTCACCACCCTCACAGTAAAGAAGTGCTTCCTATTACCTAACTGAAATCTACCCTCTTTCAGTTTAAAGGCATTATCTCAAGTCCTGTCACTACATGGCCTTGTGAAAATATCCCTCTCTGGCTTTTCTGTAGCACTTTTTAGGTACTGGAAGGCTGCTCTAAGGTCTCCCTGGAGGCTTCTCTAGATTGAACAACTCTGATTCTCTCAGCCTGTCTTTATAGGAGAGGTGTTCCAGCTCTCTGATCATCTTGGTGGCCCTATTCTGGACCCGGTCAAACAGCTCCATGTCTGTCTTTTGCTGGAGACCCCAGAGCTGGAAGCAAGACTCCGGGTGGGGTCTCATAAGAGCAGAGTAGAAGGGGAGAATTACCCCCTTCAACCTGCTGGTCATATTCCTTTTGATGGCTGGCTTTCTAAGCTGCAAACATGTCCAAGTCCTTATCTGCAGGGTTAATCTCAATTCATTAATCGCCCAGCCTGTATTTGTACTTGGGGTTGTCCTGACACACTTGCAGGATCTTGTTCACACAGACACACCTCTCAAGCCTGTCACGTTCCCTCTGGATAGCATCCCTTTCCTGTAGAGTGCTGACCACATCACATAGCTTGCTGTTGTCAGCAAAATTCATGAGTTATGCCACCCACAAAGACGTTGAACAGCGTAAGTTCCAATACCAACTCCTGAGAAACACCACTTTGCACTGCTCTCCACTTGGACATTAAGTTGAATTCCTCACATCATAAGATTAAGACCAGACCACATGAACATTTTATCCAGCTACTGGCTCCACTTTCTAATATTTTCCTTATTGCATATTTTTTTAGAATTAATTCTTCAAGCTTGGCTTTTCCCAATACAATTCTCTCTTTAAATCCATTAAGTCTAGCGCCTGTCTTCTCTGCTTCACAAGCTCTTCTCTAATCAAGATTGCTCCCTAGTTTAGTCTAGGAATCTTCTCACCTCTCTCTTATTTTCCTCCTCTATCTGCCATGTCTAAAATCATTTACACCTTCCATCTTACAGCTATCATAATTGCAATCCACAGAAGTAGCTATTTCTAGCTACTTTTTTAGTGTATCTCCTCTCTTATTCTTTGCTGGTATAATATTCTGTCCTTCATTCCCCCAACCCCCCATCCTGCCCCCAGTTTTTGCTTCTTATTCTTGCACATCTTATACTGCACTGAGTTTAAACTCCTACAACTAGCCTAACTAATCATTATCAAATATTCACATCTTTCTAGACATATTACAATGTAATTGCAGATGAGGATTATTCTTTCACATGTTTTTCAAGTACACTGCAAACAGCTCTTTGGCACAACCTAGCACTCGCAAATTGGTTCAAAGATTATCTAACCTAAGCTTTACTGAAAGTAATTAGAACTGTGGCATTTGCTTTTGTTAACTAAGTAACCCTTTCACTGAGGATCTTATTAATATCTGGACTATCCCTCTTTCATAAAAGTTAAGAGTATTCATTTATTGCAAGATAGAGATGATTATTCTAATGAGACAGAGCATGAAGAAGATTTAACAGTACTTAACATTTTCTACCTAGAAATAGACTTTAAGGTCTGTATGCTGTGTTAAAAATAGGATGATTACAAACACATCACAAAAAAGTGCAACTTGAAAAAAATCCCACTTTTCTCCTTTGACCTTTCCTCTCTTGTACGCTTCACTTACAATGGTTTAAATGGTTAAAATTAAAGTCTACACATATATATTAAGTTAGATTTGTATCTATCCTTTTACAAGGCAAGGAAGACTATCTTCCAACCTGATAACAGTCATATAGAAAGTGACTTTAAATTATTGTATTTTCAGCTTTTGTTTCTTAGTTTAGGGAAATCTGATAAAAATACACAAGGCTGGCAAACATGGGGATTTATTGCTACGCCCCTGAGCTGGCAGGAACCATAGAACTAAATTTAAAGTCATCCCCCTTTAAGGCAACAGAACTTATTACAAGACATCAGTCTTCTTGGTTTAGTGATAAATTACTATGTGCTAAGGGGATAAAGTGTATCTTAAAAAAGCTTGCACAGGCTTTAGTAGTCATGGCAACAGATGTGCACAACATCATTCCTTTGCTTATCAAAATCACAACTGAGCAGAAGGAAAACATCCTATTAGGTATATTCAAAGTTTTAATTGATTTGGTTATAATTTTGATGGATTCAATAGTTTCATATGCTACAATCTTTATTATAGCATATAGTATGCTATTGGTTAATATCAGCGAAGAGTGAACTTAACCTGTGAATTCTCTTCAGAGATTGAAGTTACTGAACACTGTTCATAGCATAGTCAGGTTGAATTACGCAACAGCTTCATACAGGTAATGCCTATGTATTGAACAAATAATCTTTACACTAATATATCATTCCATAAAACTCAATGGACAAGTTAGAATTGAAACTGATGAGGAAAAAAAACCCAGAGAAAATCCTTTACTAAATTGCCATTCAAGCCCAACCATTTCTTTTTTAAGGGCCACATTTCTAATCTTTTTTAAAAAAATAATTTATGTCAGGAGCAATGGAAAAAAGAAAAAAAAAAGACAAAAAACAAACCATGAAAAAAAACCTATATCCAAAGAAGATGTTCTTTTTCAGAGCACAAGACTGCAATTTCTCACTACCTCATGCTTCGTGTATCCCATCCTCGAACTGTAGTATCATTGGCTGTTGCAATCTGCGTACAATTGTGGTGTGGACTCCATCTTCCAGAAGTAAATTTCAATTGTCCTTTCCCTTCCAAGGCTGTAGAACTAGAGAGCTAAAATAATGAAACAAAGTTGGCAAAGTTTCTAAATGCAATGCTAAAATGAAATTAGTTCCACTGAAGAAAAAAATTGCACAATAGCTTATTGTTCCAAATGTAACAGAATACCAAAATCCTAGGATTAAAGAGAAAAAAAATGCTAGTTCACAAAGTAATTTTTACAAAGGCTCATGCAGTGTAACGTATTCAGCTATACTAGAAGCACTACACTACTTTAAAAGCTAAAATAAACACTTTTAACTCGATTGTTGAAACAGTAGATAGACAATATGGGTACATTCCACAAACTTGTAGCTGCCTCAGACAAATAAACACATGCATTTAGTTCCATTAATAGTCTTATAACATTGTTTTCCCATGTCAAAATGCTAATTTTTATCTGAAGGAAAAGAATTACAGAGTCAAAAAGACTCTCCAATAACAGTATAGCAGCTTTTAAAAACAAAAAAAATCTCAGACAGCTGTTCATGACATCACATACATTCCCACTAAATTAACAAGTGAGTAGTAGACCACACATCTACAATCTGTGAGAATTAAAGGTTTAACTTCCAATACCAGGCTTTCATGTCATGCAGCATTCCACTCTGCATCTCCACAGTTAACAAAAGTTAATGAGAGGTATCAAGCAATCAACTTTCTCTTTTAAGTTCCACAGCAAGTTATCTTCCAATTCCATGGGAACACAGGAAAAAAAAAATGAAGCTGCAGACACTATAAGTTACTTTTACTTCTAATCATAGAATCATAAAATGGACAGGTTGGAAGGAACCTTTAGAGATCATCTAGTCCAACTCCCATGAAGAAGCAGGTCCACCTAGACTGAAACTGATTGTTTAATATTTAAAGGTAGGAGATGAAAACCAAAATACTTGCATTTTAATCAGATATGAAATTTATACAAATTCCAACTGGCTAGGCAGACAGCAGACTTATTTGGTCATCTTTCACACAATGTTCATATTTCAGACTGTTTCATGGAAAGGTATTTCACAAAAGCAGATTACCAGGCTGGATCTTATTGGATCACTTTTCTCCTTTACCTAAATCCTACCACATCATAAATATTCCATTAAAGAGAATTTGCAGTAGAAACATTACACTTTGATGGACGAAAAAGACTAAAACACACATACCACTTACATTAACTGACATCAACAGAAAAATACACTGGCAATACAAATCTGCTTAAATCTATTTGCATACGGTACCAATGTCCATTTTGTACTGTTCTACCAAGAATATGATATTTATTCAGCATTCAGATTAACAACCTAGAAATTACAACTCTTCTATCACTGAATTCTATGCTCCCTAAGATGTGTTATCATCCAATTTTTTTCAGAAACAGTAGAATTCTCAGCATGCAAGATCATACCTACAAGATGATACACTGGTCATGTGTTAATGGATGGCAGAGCACTGTAGTCAAATCTGCTTCTCTAGCAACGTTTCTCCTCAAGTATAAATAGTCTGAAAGCCCTTCCACAACTTGAAGGATATTAATATAAAGAAAAATATTGCACAAGGCACTGTAACTAGGTTCCACGTACAGGAGAATAAGGAGAGCGTAATAGTTTAAGTTTTTAAATGAACTTCTGTTCCTTTAGCAAGTAGTCTTGGCCATACAAAGCTTAGTCTAGGAGGAAAGGAAGGAAGAAAATGTCAACACTGACAGTAAGATAGTCTCAACAGAAAACTTATCTGTTATCAGCTATTTCCAAAATCTCTCCTTGAAAGGGAAAGCATCACATATCCAAAACATGACTCAGGGCAGAAGGTCTTTGTAAGCAATAGGTAAAATATCACTGAAATGCTGGAGAAAGTTTTGTTGGATAATTTTTAAAGTCTCACTTCAACTTTTATCATGTAAAGTACTGTGAACACATAATTATTTTTTTTCTTTTCAGTCGAAAGCTTAAGAGGTGAGGCCAGCACGTGCATCCTGAACAATGTATATGAAAAAGATCACATACATATTAGATTGGCCTTGCCTTCCCAAGCAATTAAGTAGTCACAGGAATTCAATTACATCTTTCTTGGTATGGATGTCCAACTATGTATAGCGTCAAGTTCCAAATCAGCTCATAATAGACTGTTAATAAAATGAAATCCCACAAGTTACTGAATTATTTTTTGTTCAAGGTTCTTTTGCATGTCTTCTATGAGCCTGAAAGGAACTGCAGTGATAGAAAGGATAGATACAATTTAAGAGGAGGGAAATTTTCATATGTAAGAAGGAATCCTTAGGTAACAGAAGGAAGTCTGCAAGTCTCCTTCCTGGAATTGCAAGAAGTGAGCAAAAGAGAAACAATGCTGATAGATCAAAATCACAAACGTAGGTTCAAAAAACACCCAAAACCTTAGTTTCAGTGTCAATTCCTATCTAAAGACAGGTAAAGAAGCTTTCTTTTTATCCTGAACTCTTCCCTCCACTTCAAGTGAAGAAAAGTTGACTACAGAAGGAAAGGAAAACATGACAATGGCGTGTTTTAGACATAAAACTCATAGGAGGATTTGAATTTGTGCTGCTCAGAAGACGAAGACATGCAGCTCCAGAGGCCTCACTGGATACTGAAGGAAAAGTTCATGAGATAATATTTTCTAAATATCAAATATGACTTACAGTAAGAAAAAAAAAATGGAAGTAAGATCTGATGTTGAATTTCAGGCAACAATACTAGCTGTTCTTGCATTGTGCAAGGAACACATTGACTTTAGAAAGAAGCCTAGACAAAACAAAGTCTTTAACAGTGTAAAATGGTTATCAGAACATAGGTGGATTTAACACTGTTCAGAAGTATTTCAGTGGATCAGTGCCTAAAGCTGGCAATGTAAGAACATTAGTAAAAGGATCGTATGATACTACACTACAGTTGCATGAGAACAATGATTTGAAATAAAGAAAGGTCTGAAAAACACCAAGCATCGTAATATAATCATAATAAAACTATTTAAGCTATCCTCAATGACAGAAGGGTTTTTACAAAAGCAAAGTATCTGAATTCAGAAGAGACTTAGTTTTAAAGGATTAAATTCTGTGTATTTAAAAGAAAACATCAATTACGCAGCTTATTTTTTACCAAAACATCAGTAAAAACTTTTTCTGCTTCAAATTTTGACCTCACAAGGATTGATTTGGAGAGGCAGTATCCTTAAAAAAAAAAAAAACACCAAAAAAAATAACACACACAAAAAAAAAAATCAACCAAAATCCCACAACAAATCACTAAGGAAAACAAACAAACAAACAAACAATCAAACATAAAACCATCAACAAAATCCAAAAACCTTCAGAGGGTACAGAGATTACCTAAAACTACCACAAGCGGCATGGAACAGTGAACCAACCGTTCATGCTGTCTTCCAAAAGAAGAGCTTCCAGCCATCAAATGAAGGCTGTAGAAGCCAAGTACAACAGTAAACAGAAGAAAGTGGTTTTCCACCAAGGAACTCCTTGACAGAAGACATTTGAATGCATAAAACTTACTCACGTCCAAGAAAAGAATAGGAAACTATATAGAAGAAAGATCTATTGAGAGTTACACTAAGCAGACGAAGCCAACCAGGCTCAGTAAAATCCTTGGGCTGAAAAGAGTAGAAGACTGTCTGAGTGTTAAGGGGAAAGCATGTTAGTACCAATCAAAGCACCAATACATTTGCTCCACTGAACTTTTCCTTGAGTCTGCTATTGCCAATGTTCTAAGCAGAAAACTGGGGCTAGATGGACTTGGGTATGGACCAATGTAACTATTCTTAGAACTAAGCAGCATGAAGTAGATAAATAGCAGAATTTAGCAACTTCTCTTTGGAGAGTGACTGAGGGGGCTGCACTTGTCTCACAATACATGAAAAACAATGCTCAATGACCAGTTCTATAAACTTCTGGATGAAATTGTAACTGGAACATGTAGTTCTGTTCCCACACAATCTTCATCTAATAAATAATTTTTATATGTCCAACCTGGGTTTAGGGCTTAGTTTTTGTTAATGTATGAACAACTAAAAATTAATAATAATGTCACGGATTTAGAATGCCATGCGTTTCACCTCAAACAGACTATAACACAAAACATTACAGAACATCTCCCAAGAATAAAATACTCAGAAAACAGATATTGTATGTAATTCTAAATTAAGTAAATTAGAGCATTAGAACATTATCTGTTTTCTGCATAACAAACAAATGACCAAATTGAAGTAAATGCTGCATTTCTTAGTATGAATAGTTACCAGTGACACTCAAGCAATCTTCTTAGAGGAAAATAAAGGCTAGCATAAATATTTTAAAAAACATAAAGCTTTCTTTGTACTTAAAATCAATCCTCTTGGTATAGTGTGTAATATTAGCACAGAGTTTAGTATTCCTCATTTCAGAATTTTCTCATTTGAAAAACAGGATTATCAGTCATTATATAGAAATTTCTATCTTTTGCTCTCCCTATGTAAAGGCTAAACAACTGCAGCAATAAGCTAAATATTTATCAATACATTGATATCCTGTGTTTTCTTTAAGGAAATTACTTTGTTTTCTTTTATTGACTAAAATGGCTGTTATAATTTGAAGTACTAAAATATATTGTTGGTGTTTTCAAACACTTCGAAATTATTTGAAAGATAAAATCAAATCTCTTTTTTATAAATGAGAAAATATGACTTTTGACTTCTGAATGCTTTTGTTTCATTTGAATAAATGTTTAAATAGAAATAGCACCTATTTTAAATAGAAGAGGTAAAAAAAATAATCAAACTACAAAAAAGTAAACATTAAGGAACTCTCCCATCTTCTGATAGATGTCCAAGTGCATTCTAGATAAGACCGTTAGATTATTATTCCATGTATGAAATACTCACAGGTTTATTCATCATGTGCTTATTTGATCTTGACTGCCTCCTCAGGAAAGACAGGATAGTGACAATTAAAACCACAGAATGGTAGAGGTTAGAAAGGACCTTTAGAGATCATCTAGTCCAACACCCCTGCCAAAGCAGACCCACCTAGATCAGGTCACACAGGAACACATAAATATTTACATTTTCTAAACTGTAACAACTGGAAGAAGTTCACTCATGGCAGTGATTACTAAGCTCGTTGCGATAAATTATGGACATTATTTTTCTACTTTCTAAGCACACCATCAACTGGAAATGGGCCACAATTCTGTTCAAGCTAAAGGTTGTGTGCAGTTCTCAAGACAGCCTCAAGGAGATGTTCTTCTAATAACCACAGTAATAAAGCCATTGAAAGACTATTTTAAGATCCACATTAGGGAGGGATGAGTGCTGTTTTGGCTTTTTCTTGACAGAAACAGAAATATTTATGAAGACTTCAAAATTACTCATTTCATTTCCTCCTGTTGCAAGCAACCACACCCTGTGGTCTTTTCATAATTGTTTTTGTCTTCTGAACTGTCTTATGATCATTTCTCTGTTCAAACAACCTCACCGTACTAGCAGATCATAGTCACTCAGAACAGCTAAGTAACATAATCTACACATATTTTTAAGTGCTGAGTTTTTGTATCACAGCAAGAAAATATTTTTATTTCTTAAGCAAAAGTTTTCTTCTTTATACTACGCAAATTCAACCAAACTTTGAGTTCATCCTCTAAAATATATTACTACTTCTATATACTCACAATACTTTCCAAGTTTCTGTCATCAACAATTTTCATCATTTCACTTCTACTTTTAAGCTATTGTTAAGGAGATAATTAAACAAAATTGATCTCAACACCATTCTTTAAGAACTGAACTTCTGTCCTCTTTCTGATACAGTAACTTCACTTTCATTTTTTCTTCCAACAGTTTTTCACCCTCCTTTAATTAATCTATGTTATTCTAGTTGCAGTAATTATGGGGCATGCTACAAGTTCTCCACTGAAGTCCACAATGTATTTCCTGCCGTCTTGCCAGGAACAGCATCTATCTTGCCAAGAAAGCATCTCATGCTTATCTCTAACATCATCTTATATTTGGACATTTTACTTTTTTCCAGACAGACAGTGAAATCTTTCTCACAAGATCTTCCATCTTGCCAGGAATGCCTCTGACACATTTTCTGTTTTTTTCTGAAGATCAAGTATATATTAAAAGCTACTAAAGAATACAGAAGAGACTAGAAAGAATCCAATTAATCATCTGGATAAAAATTATCAAAACTACACCTCCACTCCTCCCCTTTGTGGAAACATAAGGAAAACAGAAAAATATCTATCATCTCCATTTTATTCTCTTGCAATTATGCGTCACTCCAATTATACTGCATTTACCCATGGAAGAGTTCTAGTGATTTGGCGACATCTGACCTGAAGTCTGTATACAGAAATATGAACTGTAATCTTTTCAGTAGAATCTACTCAAACCTTGTGGATTGGTTGAGCTTCTCTTGGGTTCAACTAATGATTATAAATGGCAAAGAAGTGCTAATTTAATTGCAAAAGGTAATGATGCAGTGAGCGTTATGATTAGTTTCACCTCAGAAGGTAATGTCCTCAAAACAATAATAAAAGCAGCAACCAGAGGAGAGACGCAGCTTGTCTTAATGCAAATACCTGCACATAGTCCTATATTAAATACTGTCGTGACAAAACAAAGTTGCAAAAATGTTGAGAAGGAAGAAAACCTCAAATCCCCAGAACCATAGGTTATGGTTAGTGTTTCCTATGACAGATTGACCAGATAACTGAAAGAATGTATATACCAGTAATTTTATTACAAAGATACTCTAAAAATATGAAGAACTCTGCAATTCTTGAGGCTAATTCTAACTACACAATATGACTTGCAACTCCAAGGCAGATAGAGGAGATGCACTAAATAAAAGACTGAAACATTGATCAGTGTAGACAAGCAAAAAGTTTTGCCTATATTGAAATTTTAAAGACACATCCCTTTTCAGTTTTTCACCAGTACTACATCTGAGTTTGAGATGAACTTTGTTAAAATTCCATGAAGAGCAGCATTGGGTTTAATTCTTGCCATTAAAATTGCCTGTAATGCATAGCTCTCAAAAAAAATGAAGTAATTGATACATGTTCTTAAAACAGGGAGACTGGTGCTGCACCAGTATAACAAATACCTGTTTACCTCTGTTACCCGATATAGATACAGTGGACCAGATCCTATTTTTGGTTAATGATAATGTCATCACTTAACTTGAACACCATACTGTTTCTGACAAAAAGGGAAACAATTCAAACACACTGACTTTTTATTATCTTAATCCTAAACTATTGATTTATCCAGTTAAAATAATATAACCACGCACTTGTGTGTATGTGTTTTTCACTTATAAGCTAGGAGCAACAGGAATACTTATAAAGACTTTTTTCCCTTCAACAGTCCCCATAGAACATATAAGCTTAGTACCTACTTACTGCTTTGTCATTATCTACTAGAACTAAACAGCATGATAGGCAATAAGACATCAGGTGACTAAGAAATTCTAAAAGCTGACAACCTTTCATCCTAATGAAAATTTCTTATAATTTAAGTAATCCCCCTGCATATGAAGCAAACACAGACCTCCTGGAGAGCATTTTCTACACAAACTTGACACTTTTTATAATCAGCTATAACCTACAAAATAACTGAACAGTCAGTCCATGGTTTCTCTTCAGAAAATCTTTCTTTTTTGCTATCAGTTGTTCTATATCTGTTTTCAAGGCCAAAAAAAAGCCCTTTTTATTAATATCCCAAGAAACTGTGGTTTTACACACCGATCAAAAAGCAATAAAATATAAATCATGTGCTTTTTAGGGTTACGATTTATTTTGCATTCAACAATCTCTCATAAATAAGATATACACAGAAAGAAATCACTATTTCACCAAGAGCTTATTGGCCTACAAAAACTGCTTGTATATGGTGATAACCAAACGGAAAATGTATTTATTGCTTACTCTTACCAACGTTATCTGTCTCCTAACTAATCCATTCTCACAGATTTGTTTCTCATATTTTAAATACTGTAGCAGCAAAGCATAGCAAAAAAAGCAGTATTTTGTTTTTACTTTGGTTTTTCTTGTTCTTTTTCATACAGAAAGCCATCTCAGTTGTGAAATATTTCTTATTTTTGCTCTCTAGCTTTCAGTCTTACATCGTTTCTTGTCTAGTGAACCTCTTAGGAAGGCAGTAATCTTCAAAAATTTCAGAAACACATAGCAATTTATTTGATGCCTGAAAAACGACTTTAGGATGTCATCATTTTAATTACTAGACAGTCCACAGGAGACTTTCTAGTCTTGCTTTCCTCAGTCAGAGTCCAGCTGAACAAAATGAACTCAGAACTATAAACATGTTTGACACAAATTTGTTGCACACAGAAATCTAATGTGAATGCAACACCAGTCATCTCAGAAGAGATTCACTTGGGTTAAGACTTAAAAGCCTGGAGAGAATTTTTCAGAAAAATTAAGTTTCCACAGACTTTCACTATCAAACTTCATTTTAAAAGAAGTCACCAACTCAGTGATGAAGCAAATGTAGGCTGAAGGTAACTCAAAATTCTTGGGAGCAGAAAACCGCTAACAATAAACAGTTATGGACTGTAAACAGTAAAATTTTAAATCACAAGCTATTCTAATTTACAGTGCACTTACATGATTATTTTAGACAAATATAAAGATTTGGTCTAATTCTGTATCAGGTCTCCAAAGACCCTACCTGTGAAATCTAAATGAAACTAAACCCCAATGACTAAATCTTACAAACTATGTTTTTTAACAAACATTGAATAAAAGCTCCTATCTGAAGACATCAGTCAAGGGTTGATGTTATCTACTTTCATGGTATTCTCTTCATTAGGTGAAACATGTTTTTTCTGATGCAGAATTTCACTTTTGTTTTTCTCTTGTTTCCTTTTATCAAATAGCGTATAACAATTTTCACAGGCTAAATTCCCTTCTTTTTCACTGTGGTAGTTTGACCCTGGCTAGATGCCAGGCGCCCACCACGCCACTTGATCACCCACCTCCTCAGCAAGCCAGAGAAGGGGAGAAAATAAGACAAATGTCTCGTGGGTTAAGATAAAAGCAGTTTAATATAGAGATAGCAAAGCCACACACGCGCGAGAAGCAAAGCAAAGCAGATAAAGCTGTTACTCTCTACTTCCCATCAGCAGCGATGTCCGGCCACCTCCCGAGAAGCAGGGCTTCAGTACGCGTGACGGTTGCTTTTGGAAGGCCCAGAATGAATCTTGCCTCCCCCTCCTGCTCCTCTCCCCCAGTTTATATTACTGAGCTGACGTCATATGGTATGGAATATCTCCTTGGTCAGCCTGGGTCAGCTGTCCCAGCCATGGTCCCTCCCAAGATCGTGCCCACCCACCGCTGTTGGTGAAGGTGGGGGAAGGAATGCTGGAGGGACAGCCTTGATGTTATGCAAGTGGTAGTCATAATATTGATATCAACAACAAGCACAGCACTGCAAGAGCTACTGTGGAAAATCACTACCATCCCAGACACACTACAGTCACTTTGCCTTCTGGAGCCCTTATTTTGTCATTGACATTTCATGCAGCGCAGGCATTTTAAAAGTAACAGAAAATATTATAGGTGAAGAATACTAATTGAACTATTAAAGGGATCAGCAAACTGAATATTGCTTTGAGGATCGAAATACTGATTTCCAAAATCATGCTGAAACGATACAGTTTGGTGAAACCTAGTATATATACAGGCATTAGAAAAAAAATGCTGACTAACGTAGAGGTAATGTGAATCCTCTTTGCTGGATACAACGCCACAGACAAGCTCCTGGAGGCTAGCTTTCAGAAAGTTCATTTTGATAAACACAAACACTGTGAAGAACACTTGGAAAGTAATGTAACATTGATTGAAATTCTAGGCGAAAAAAAAAGCAGCTGAAGTTTGCTCATGTAGGGAAGGAACAGAAAGGGCTTAATTATGAACATCGAGAGTCAAATTATATCATGTTACTTTGACACTATGCATTGATACTAGCACAACAGTAATAATTCAAGACTTCATCTATTTGCACATCAGGTGGTACAAGAGAGAAGAATTTATGGATATCTTGACTCTTCAAGCAACTGCCAGTGGAAAATCCAAGAAAATTCTTAACAAGTCAAACTGGAGAACTAATTCAAAAAGCAACAACAGATCAATTGAAGAATAACATCCTTCACATAATTAGCTTCCATGTTTAAGGACAGACACTAATCTAAATTACTCTATACAGAAACATTGAAAATTTTCTGTATACAATCATCAACATTACACATACAAGCAAAAACATTTGTTTATTTAAGAGGTAGCACAACCAGAGAAATCTATGACAATGACACCTTTTGATTTCTGTTCCTGAATAAGAAGTTTTTAATCAATGAGTGAAATAATCTGAATAGGCAGCATAATACTAAATTAAATGAATACTGAGAACTCAAAGCACTACATAGTAGATAATTTGTATTATGCTTATACATACAACAAGGGCTATAAATTAACTCAAAGGCTGCATGCACAACATGAGTTCATATACTATTATCTCAATTTAATAACCTTTGGCTTTACTGATCAAAGACTTTTCCCTTGTACACATTTATCAAATCACCATTGCTTTATTCACTGTAAAAGTATGGGGAAAGTACAGGGAGCTCTAAAAAAAGTAAACTATTTAGCTACTAGTAACAGATATGAAATAGCACTCAAACACTCGTATTCAAGACAACTGATGAGGTATTTGTTTCTGTAATCTACATTGCAGGCAACAAGATATTTCTGAAGGAATATTAGAAGATTAGCAAATTCTACACCAGAGAATGTTTTTGTTTGTACTATATTCCAGTATACCATGATTTGTTAAAAAAAATTCTTACCACAGCTTCGGTCGAACTTTCCTGCAAATCCCACAATAATATGTTATTATCAGCCAGTGAAATAATCTTTTTACCGTCTCCCATTGGTTCCCACATAACACTGTAAAACAGAAATTAAAAAAACAACGTACCATGAAAATCAAATCAGAATTTGCACTAGAAAGCCATTTTAACTCTGTGGATCTAATCTATTCCAAAATACATTAACACCATATTCCTTACAGTTTCCTTCTGTTCCATATTGTAAGTGTAAAATCTGCGATTAACTAGCAATCTAGCAATTTCTACAGATACTAAATGAACGTTATTCCAGCATCAATCACGTAAAAAGCTATGTGATACCAAGCTTAGGCTTGTACACATCCTTTTCTCTTTCTTTTGAGTGCCCTTTGGCTTCCCATTCATATCTGTCAGAATATCAAAATGCCATCCAGCTTCCCTGGCTAACAGCCTAATTGTAAAAAGCATCTCAAAATCCTTACTTCATTTCTCACCTAGTCTGCATATTGAAACACAAGGCGATTGTGTAAAACAAACAGTGATCATCCTGCATACATTCACAGAAGAAAAAAACCCAGAGATTTTCACGTACACTCACTTCCAAGTGCTTTAGTTTGAAACCGCAAAGTTCTTCAATTGTAATGTTGTGGATCCTTTTTGAAGCTGTACCAAAAACCACAAGTCTCAGAACTGTGACACAATCTTCTTCCAGTTCGGCAGCTGTCATTATGACTCCATCAACATACACTTTTTATTTGTGATTCACTAGTTTTGTGCTATTTGTGAAGCAATGCAAGAAATTGGTCCTCTTCTCTACATCTGCCTATGAAGCAACAACTTCAAGCTACTCAGTATGTGCAGCACAGCCAAGTACATGTACTATAACCGTAATAAATTTTCTGGAAAGAACAGTAATGTTAAAAGCATAATATCTGTCCATTTGATGAGAACAGGAGAGTTGGGCAACCTCCCAGTTACAGTGACACAATACAGCTGAAGGCAGAAATCACAACTTTAGCATCAACACCTACAGGGAGAAACCTCTTTCCATTTCTAGACAAGTTATACAAAGGTGTTTGATATGCTGTTCTTATTCTCAGTACACAGATTAAGTACCACCTCCTCAGGTTTGACAAGAGTCCATCACTGGACATAATTTTTCTAGTAGCTTTTTGCACTAATCAATTCAGTATCTGGACTGAAGAGGTGAAAGAATGTTGCATGAGGAGATGTAGCTTTGGGCAAGCCCACTCAACATTAAGCAGCCACTAACAACCCTTCTTACTCAGTGCTGCACACCATGCATGCTTCTATTTTATCTCCAATTTTGCATTACTCCCACTTTCCTAAAACAGTGGGTTAGATCTGGCTGGCCACAGATCTAAGCTGTGGAGCTCAATCTAAACTCATGGTATAAAACACAAAGAAAAGAAAATAGGAAGTTGGTAACAGAAAGAACTGACATTGCATAATTTTTTAAAACTTACATAAGTGAGATAAAGTAAAAAGAAAAAAAAACACAACAAAAGAGAGAATCATCAAGTAGATGAAAATGCTGCAACTATAACTGAAAGGGTGTGTTGGCTGATGATTCAATCCACTTACATTTTCCCTAGGGCAATAGAGCAGATCAAAGAAAGGACTGGCTTCTGCATCTACCTTCTGCTGAAACCATGACCTGCATCCTCATTGTCAATCCATGGAAATTAACTACTTAGAAAAGTTCATTTGTAATGAGGTCTCTTGTATTAGGACAAAATCACTTCATTCAGCACATTAAGCTACCATCATGTTTTTAAATGTCTTTTAACAAGGACACGAAACTAGAAGGATTCTATGATTTGCGTTAAATTGAGCTGGTTTGTCTGTAGTAGTGTCAAGATAATTTTCAAAAGTGTTTCCCACTTAGACAACAAAAGAAGTTGGACGGAACAATTTGGAAAAAACTTATAAGCAACTGAAAGGAGTGTTGGTAATAACAAAGAAGCAGCAGCTTCAATTACACATTCAACCATCACTTTACCCATTATAGCTAACTGGCACTGGCACAGATACTTCACAGTTTCATTTAGATCTGCTGCACAGATATATCAATTAGATGCTTCAAAGAGATAAAAATATTTTACGAACCCACATAACAAGATAAAACAAACAAAAATATAAGGCACTGTAACCTGCATTGTACAGCTAACATTCCACAACACAGTTTTCCTAAATGAAAAGACATCACAACCACCACACAACTGAATAAGTAACTAAAACTCCAAGTTGATTCTGATCACATTTACTTATTTAAAGTCCATAATTTTTTTATCTATTGCTAAAAATGTATTTGACATTTGTGTTGATATATGTAGATAGAATTTTTATTATAGGCAATGAAATCTGATTTCACCAATTAACTCTTTAAGCATTCTGACAGCCAGAGATCAACATTCTTTAAAGCCTGTTGATACGTTTGCACTTTTCCTGCACTGATCAGTAAACTTTCAGTTGTGAAAGCTAGATTGGAAGCACTTCCTTTGATGTTTTCAAAGGTAGGAAGAAATTTCACATCTTTGAGTGTCACTGTGTTTCCAGGTAAAGAATCTTTATAGCTGAAGAGAGTGTGCTAATTAGAGCCAATTATAACCCAGCTAACATCTCTTGGAATTAAATGTCTCATCACATTCGGTCTGTCCTCATGCGATGCCCATTTCATTTCTACCTAATTTGTCTTTCATAAAAGTTCATTGTTTAATAGGTGTGACTGTAGTGATCATTCAGATTTTATAATCTAAGCAAAGTGTCCTGGTTTAGGCCCATCAGGGAACAAAAGACCACGATTAGCCTCAAGTACCGAAGACTTAAGGATTGCTAAAGGGCAGGGAGAGCTTAATTGCCGCTTAAGGTGCAGGACAAAACAGACCAGGCTACTCGGCTTGGGGAAGAAAACAGAAAATAATTTAATACCAACTAAAACATAAAACCCCAAAAACCAGAACCAAAACAAAACAACACAGAATGGTACAGAGATGAAGAGTCCGACCAGCCCTTTAAGACCACCTGCTCCCCACCCCTCTCCTCTTCCCGGGCTCAGAGCCCTGATCCCGGTGTTTTATACCTCCGTCCCCCCTGAACGGCCCAGGGGGGCAGGGAGTGGGGGTTTCAGTCAGTCCGTTCCTGGTGGCTTCTGCCGTTTGTCTCACCTCAGGGCAAGTGGGTTCCGCACCAGTCCTCCTTGCAAGTCCGTGAGGTACCACACACACATGGCAGCCCTGCACGGGCTGCACCGACGCACATTTGTCCCAAAGCCCTGCACGGGCTGCACCGATGCTCATTTGTCCCAGAAGTTGCTGCTCCTCTCTGCCTCTCGTGTGGGGCTGCTCTGCGGTGCACAGGCTCTCCAGCATGTCCTGTGCCATGACCGCCTCTCCCACACAGTCTCTGGCCCGTCCGGGCACACTCACATGAAGTTGCTGCTGCTGATCCATAGGTTGCAGGGGTACCGGCTGCACTCTCACCACGGCTTGCAGAGGGGTCTCTGGTCTGATGCTCCATCCTTCCTCCTTCTCCGACTGTGGGGTCCGCATGGTCGCCTCCATCTTGTACCACCCTTACACCTCCTGCCTCGCACCTCAAATTCCCGTCCCTAAATAGTGATAGCAGAGGCGCCAGATTGGCCCAGCCAGGCCGGGGGGTGGGTCTGAACCCAGGAGTCGGGGGAGAGTCTGAAAAAAAACTTTTACCAGGTCTTCACTGCAACCCGCTCCCCCTGTTACTAAGCAAAAGCAACTCCTTGCTAAACCATGACACAAAGGTTACTCAAATCACTGTAACATGTTCAGCTGTATTTCCTAGTCATGACTGAAGGTTAAACATGAAATATTGTTGAGAAGTGGAAAAAGCTTTTGAAACAAGATACAAATTTTAGAAAAACTGGAGTTCTCATTTAGAACAATTTTCAGACACAGCAGAGGTAGTGACAATCTTTGAAAAAGAAAACAAGTAAAACTAGGCTATACTGTTTTCCTGAGTGTGACAACAGTTGCTGATGCTTACAGTTTTGGAAAATGGACAAGATAATTGTCAAATTCACAGCTGCCACTCAGAAACTGAGCATCAACTTCAGAGCTGCTCTTCAGATAATCTATAAGCAACAGACAAGCAATTGTATTTGTTGCCTTGTACCCTATTTTGTTATCATCTGACTTCCCATGCTTAAAATTAGCTTCTACCTAGTACGTTTTAATAAAAAAAAAAAATTAAATCCTAAAGAGAACATTTTCCTAGTAAAGAAAAAAAGAATTCAAGATATTCACTTAAATGCACACATACGAGAACTCTACTATCTGTGTTTTACACTGAAAAGATAGTTAACGCCATCATTTATTAACATATTGAGCTTTTAAAAATGAACAATTCAAAGTTCTCTGTTATAAACTAAAGCAGAATAAAGCAACATGCAAATGCTTTCATAGAGGTGAACTGCAGTCAGCCGCGATGTATTGGACAAAGCAAGCATTAACTACTACTTAACCATAATTATAGAAGTGACAACCATTGATTTCCATAAGTGGAAAAATTTTGCTAGACTGAAAATTCGCATGCTCTGCAGCATGGAAAACATCCTCAAACATTTGGTAATGCAGCAGAACATCCTGCAGCTTTAGCGAAGCTCATTAGAAAAAAAATCCTCTGTTATGGACTCAAGTATCCCGAGTTCTTCGCAGTGCAATGATTCAAATTTAAAAGCTAATCAGGACATTATTCTAAGAGTAAGGAGATCACATTGAGCACAGCCTGGAACCCACAGTTCTTACCTCTTACCCACGTGCTCTATACAGTGACACATTTCTGAATTCAGTTCTGGGTATTTTGTAGTGTATTGAAGTCCCATATTGCTCAAGAATATGTTAAAATTGTATGGTTATATGGTAATATTTTAATTATCCTACTGTTACTGATGGCTGAAATACCTGAAGATTTGATTGCTATTTTGAAACATTTTGGAAGATATTTTTCATTCTGCAAGTGTTTGAGAATAAGTTAATGTGAGATGCATGTGCTGAGACAGCAGAATGTATTATAGCTGTAGGGTTTTTCTGGTGACATACCTACAATAACAAAAGGTCTAGAATACATGCAGTTAAATTACTGTACGAATGCAGTGTTTTGGCAGCATAGTTTAAAGTACCAGTTGAACTCTATATCCTATGCTAGAAAAACCACTTTACTAAGCATAACGCTACCTATCTGCTGGAAGGATTTGCAGATACTAGCATATAGACTAATCTGCTTAACCAGTTTAGGAACCACTCGCTGAAGGAGCTAAAATCTATTTTTAATCTGAAAAAAAAAAATCAATTGACAACATTCTTCACACAAGAAACATGGTCAAAGAGTCATATAAGAAGTGTTTGGAAAAGTATGTATGGTTTGAAGATCTACATAAGTATTAAAAGTTGTTTTCACCAACAGGAAAAGAGCTTCAAAGTAATGAGTAACACATTTCACATATACAGACACTGATGATAGATCCTTGTCACCCTGAGTGAACTGCTATATACAATGAACAGCCTGTATAGAAGAGAATCCCTCCAGTATGCGTATGAGTTTCTTTAATAAAACTTGGAGGGGGGTGGGAAACCTGTGTGCAAAGGTACGATTTATTTCCAAAGCAGATGGATAGAAGTCCCACAACCTCATTCTACAACATATTGTTCATGAAGCAGCCGCTATCATGGACACCATTTCATTCTGTTTCTTGCACAGGACTTGCAAAATCCAAAGTGAATACTATGGATATAACACGTCATGAAAGAAATATATAACCAACTTGTCTGTCAAAGATCAGCAAGGTGGCAAAGGTAGTACTATGAATGTCTGGCAGGAAAGCACACAGGGAGCTGTCAGGTAGAAGTCCAGAAGGTCTCCAGTCTCTGGAGATCACACAATACCAGTAGTTTTTACCATGTATTAATGTAATGATTATGGGCTGCAATAAACTTTGTGAAACAGTTGGAGTGGGCAAAAGCAATCTCTGCAGACTCATTTTAGAGAAAACACATATCTACTTGAGGGTGGGCACCACAAACACATAAATGGGATATTTTCAAATAGGATTTTTCAAAAGATAGTGACATAAATATAGCATATCCTTGTTATTGCTGTTTATAACAAACAGAATATCTGTATAGTTGGACAGAGGAGAAAAAAATACCAACAAACCAGAATATTCCTCCAAGTGTATTTCTTCAATGACTTGAAACACGTTCCTAAGAAGAAAAAAATGATGACTGCCTAAGATCTGCATTGACAGTCAAGGAAGTCACCACTTCTGTTCTAAAGAAGAGTAAAACCAAGAATGATAAAGGTTTATCTGGACTTGGCCCAGATGTACTCTCTAACATCCCAAATCTAGTGACTGTGGATACTCGGGGAAATTTGAGGTGAACAGACTGCAAGTAGCTGGGACTCCAGACAATGTGGTCTCACTAAACAATCTCTCTATCACCACTGCTTGAGACTGAACACTGGACAGACTGTCTGAGGCTGCAAGGCACCCCTTAAGTTCTCACATACATTTTACCAAATAGATGCACTTAACTACAAATGTACAAGGATCACTTCTTTTCATCTATTAGACATCCGAAAGACATTTCAAAGTCCCAATTTTTTAACTACTGTGTAAGCAATTGTCGGCAACGTTACTTCATCCATAAGCATTCTAGAGCATTGTGTTAGGAAAGAACTCAACTCTGAGGAATAAATATTCAAAATTATCTATGCTTACTGGGGTTTTGGAGAGCAAACTGGAGTCTCAGACCGAGAAAACAGGAACACCTATTCAAAGCTAGTTCCTTGTAAACATTTAAAATCCTCCTGCATAACTCCTTTTCAACAGTTCTACTTTTTTTTTTTTTTAACATTTCCTACTAACTTTAAGTAATTCAATAAATGTTGGAAACAAAACCAGCTAGTGTCTGTTTAACCTGCAAAATGAGTTGAGGCAGATTGCAATTGTAATTCTTTAGTGCTAAGAAAAGCTTAAGTGCCATTATAAATAGGGAAAACCATCCTTATAAGAGTAGCTCAGTTTTCGTTCAGTAGGGAAAACAACTAATTTGTCAGTAAAACTAGGGAATATGACAGCACAGTGAGAACTAAAGCAAAAAACTACTTTCAAGTTGGGAAGGAGAAGTGAAATAGTACTTTCCCAACTCATTATTTTTTACTTGTAGAGTAATACAATTTCTGTTACTATTTTCTGTACCATGATTTATGAATCCAAGGTAAACACAAACAATTGCAAAGACTTCAACAAAACTAGTTTTCATTTCAAGAATATGAAATCTATCGAAATTATCAGAAGTGGCCATAAGTTAACGGAATATATATAGAGCAAATTCACATACATGAACTACAGCATATTTTCCCCTTAGTTTTTACTTCAATGTCATATTTTACTTTCATTAAGTTTCCCTCAACTTTATAGGACTAGAGTAAAAAAAAATACTGATCAAAAAATAGCACAATAAACTTGGTGCATAACACAATGTTTTAGTATTTCACTATTATAATTATTCCCTGGTATCTGTTATTACATTTAATAGCTTAAAGTTTTAAACTTGTACAATAGTAACCACATAAAGTTAACTAAAACATTAAGGGTGGTGAAAAAGAAACATGACTGTTATAAATTCTTCTATTCATCCTGTGTACATTTTACAGGATGATAAAAACAGAAATGAGACTGTGAGGAAGAGAAAACAAATGATTGAACATGAATTTATGGATTTATTTACAATAAAGGATGTAAAAGATAAGATACAGTTACAACTTTTAACATTTTAGAAAGTATCAGAATACGTAAGGGGGAAAGTGACAGTACTGAAAAGCAGCTTAGGTTACATTCGCAGTAAAAAAACTTGTCATTTATTAAGTTCTTCCACAAAACCTTCTCTATTCTTCATCATTGTATTATCAGAAGTGGTTGATGGAGAACGTAAATACGTGGAGTGAACTAGGTATGGAAGAGCTATTCTTAAATGCAGATTACTTATGTTTTTTGGTGGGGGAGCTGTATCCTTTTCTTTTTTTTTTGGTCTGTTTTTATTATTATTTTTGGACTTCATTTCAAAGTTAAATACTTCTGGATCTGAATTCTGCAATGCACTTACTTATCTGTCTTCAGGGCAGCAATCTGAAATGCGCTTACCTTTCATCAGGTGACTGTGTTCATTAACAGAGCAAACATGATGAATGTGAAGCAATAATATTATATATGCTATACCTTAAGGTACATAAACTTCCATTCCAGTTGAAAAGACTGTTATAGGAAATTTGTACTTTTGTAGAAAGCTGACCTTAATGTGATTGCCCCACGCTGCGCCATCACATGGTCAAAGAAGAGATCAATACTTTTGAGTACACTACTTGAGAACCTTCGCTGGAATATGATAGAAAACGTATTGTTGAAGTCTGCGGAAATAGCTGTGACTTTCTCCTTTGTGAAGTCAAAATTCTAGTTTAATATTTTAGTGATAAACATCCCAGTGTTCTTACAACATTTGTGATTTTTTTTTTAAAACGATTTGTCTTCCTCTCTAATTTTTTGATGTGGTAATATTTAAAAATCCATATTTATAATTGATAGAGTAGGATACACTAAAAGATTCAAAAAGCTTAATGACGGAATCTATCATTATTCTTAAAATATTAATTCCAACTTTTTTTAGCAGTTTTTAATCAGTATATATAAAACTATTGTTTTCTATATAAAATATGAATTCGTCTTTCCTCACCTTTCAGGCCTCCTACAACTGAGATCCCACTTTCCTTGTCCCTGTGATTTCTATTCATTTTTCTCTTACAGGTGTACCTATGTCATGCATCTAACACTTTCCCCTTATGCATTTTGTCATTTTATTATTCTAGATTTACTCCATGGATCACCATCCAACTTAGTTGATTTGTTTTCCCTCTTGAGGCACATAATCTTGCTACTGAGCAGCATCTACCTTACTTTATACCTTTAAAATTTTGAAAGCAAACGTAGGATATGAATTAGACATAGGCAAGCCTGCTACCAGCACATGTCAGAGAAGAAACTCTAGCTTTGTACTTTTAACTTCTGACTAAAAGTCTCTCTATGAGTCCAAATCCAAGATCTCACAGACACCACTTCCTCTCAAGGCCTGCTGTATCATCCTCCTCTGAGGATTATCTTATGAAGTCTACCATCAAAAAGGTCTGTAGGAAAAGTGAGGAATAAGTGGAACAGTAGGTTACTCTGAAAACATAAATCTTCTGGATTTTAACAGACATGGTTACATTCAAAGAAGTAATCAATATCTCATTAATTGCTATTCTGTTCCTTTGGCTTCTTCTATCCACACTGTACCTTAGACTGCTTCTTGCAAGATACACAATGGCAGGTTCTCTGAATTATGCTGCTCTATGCAGTGTTTTAAGATACATTACCTACAGTTATGTATATTTAACTGTATAAGTAACTGTGTACTACATACATTTATCCACAAGATGAATTTATAGAATGGGNAGGGCAGCAATCTGAAATGCGCTTACCTTTCATCAGGTGACTGTGTTCATTAACAGAGCAAACATGATGAATGTGAAGCAATAATATTATATATGCTATACCTTAAGGTACATAAACTTCCATTCCAGTTGAAAAGACTGTTATAGGAAATTTGTACTTTTGTAGAAAGCTGACCTTAATGTGATTGCCCCACGCTGCGCCATCACATGGTCAAAGAAGAGATCAATACTTTTGAGTACACTACTTGAGAACCTTCGCTGGAATATGATAGAAAACGTATTGTTGAAGTCTGCGGAAATAGCTGTGACTTTCTCCTTTGTGAAGTCAAAATTCTAGTTTAATATTTTAGTGATAAACATCCCAGTGTTCTTACAACATTTGTGATTTTTTTTTTAAAACGATTTGTCTTCCTCTCTAATTTTTTGATGTGGTAATATTTAAAAATCCATATTTATAATTGATAGAGTAGGATACACTAAAAGATTCAAAAAGCTTAATGACGGAATCTATCATTATTCTTAAAATATTAATTCCAACTTTTTTTAGCAGTTTTTAATCAGTATATATAAAACTATTGTTTTCTATATAAAATATGAATTCGTCTTTCCTCACCTTTCAGGCCTCCTACAACTGAGATCCCACTTTCCTTGTCCCTGTGATTTCTATTCATTTTTCTCTTACAGGTGTACCTATGTCATGCATCTAACACTTTCCCCTTATGCATTTTGTCATTTTATTATTCTAGATTTACTCCATGGATCACCATCCAACTTAGTTGATTTGTTTTCCCTCTTGAGGCACATAATCTTGCTACTGAGCAGCATCTACCTTACTTTATACCTTTAAAATTTTGAAAGCAAACGTAGGATATGAATTAGACATAGGCAAGCCTGCTACCAGCACATGTCAGAGAAGAAACTCTAGCTTTGTACTTTTAACTTCTGACTAAAAGTCTCTCTATGAGTCCAAATCCAAGATCTCACAGACACCACTTCCTCTCAAGGCCTGCTGTATCATCCTCCTCTGAGGATTATCTTATGAAGTCTACCATCAAAAAGGTCTGTAGGAAAAGTGAGGAATAAGTGGAACAGTAGGTTACTCTGAAAACATAAATCTTCTGGATTTTAACAGACATGGTTACATTCAAAGAAGTAATCAATATCTCATTAATTGCTATTCTGTTCCTTTGGCTTCTTCTATCCACACTGTACCTTAGACTGCTTCTTGCAAGATACACAATGGCAGGTTCTCTGAATTATGCTGCTCTATGCAGTGTTTTAAGATACATTACCTACAGTTATGTATATTTAACTGTATAAGTAACTGTGTACTACATACATTTATCCACAAGATGAATTTATAGAATGGGCTTTTTTTTTTTCTTTAAACACACAAATCTCCATTTATCACAGGTTCTTCACTCTGGAAGTAATTCACTAAGGAATTTTGGCACTTGAAGTCTTTACATTTTGAGTCACATGAGGAATAGTAGGTTCTGGATGAAAAAAAGATCTTAGCATTGAATCAAACAGAGCAATTAATAGGTCTACTTGTTAGCCTAATTTAAGCATCTGCTTTATTTTCTGAACTCTCTGTACACCATACAAGAGCTTGAGTAAAAATTCTGATGTGTTCCAAATTCAAAGGTTAGAGGCAGTAAAAATATCTCAGTAACTAATGGCAAACAGTTATGCTTAATTTTTAAACAGTTAGCTCACACAATCCAGACAAAACAGAACTGTAAAAAAACATATTTCTTTCTCAGTTGCCTATAATGTCTTGGAGATCAGTTTTTTGTCAAAAGTTTTGTCAAGACTAGAAAACTATTTCAAAAAATCTTGAGTTGGAGGAGCATAGACACACATATGAGGAAAGTTTAGGATTTTAGTCACAATCAGTTGGAAGTGCTCATCTGGTCTTACTTAACAGAAGAGAACTTGTATTAAATATATCCCTGATATTTTTTAATAAGAAATTTCAGAGAAATTTTAACACAACATTCCATAAAGGAGATGAGGTAAAGGTAAGGAAACACAGGATAAGTTCTTCTTAACGTCTGCAAACAAGTGAGCAAAACCAATATCTGACACACTAGACCTAGGAAAAAAAAATCCTACCTTGTGTTCCCTAGCACATTATACTAGAAACTGAAAAAATCTGAGAGGTAATTTTAAGGTAATGACCTTAAAGTAGTAAAAGAATAAAGCAAAGCATAGAAAACATTACAAAAGTACAAGTAAATAAACACAAGATAGGCAGCAGATATCAGAGTCCATAACCACCTGATCCTCAAGATAGCTCCACTTTTTTTCTTTTCATTATACTGAAATCTGTTATGACCTGCAATCCAGATCTACAAATATTGCAGACACAGAAAATGCCTTCCCATGAGCTACTATCTGGAATCACAGTTCACACTAGGTGCCACAAAGGCTGAAATCAACATTACATCCTTTATCTCTCAACTCCACAGTTAACTACAGCATTCTTCCCTGCTCAGATAAAAGTCCAGTTTCTATTTTAACTTCTTTTTCCAAGCATGCATTTGTATGAATAATTTTCAAAATTTATTTTAAGAAATTATATCTTTAACAAATCTAAAATGTATAACTACAAATGCTGTCATGAATTACAAATTTTTCCACCCTTAACAAGGGTAGCTGTTGTGGTACATTGCATTACTGAACTCTGTGGATTAAACAGTCTCCTTAGACTGCATGTGGCCACAACAGACCTCTGGGTTTAGTGTTCAGCCTGTGTTTTGTAAGTAAAAGGAACAGGAGTACGATCTAATGGCAAAACAAATGACAGAATAAGTAGTGCTCTTCTTAATGCAAGTGTATGATGCCACTCAGAAATCTGTTGTGTACACCAGAATGTGTACTGAAGTTTGAAAAGAATTTACATTTTGCATTGAGGAAAATTGCTTTTCTGATTTATGGTTGGTTCTAACAACAATTGTATCTGAAGTATTTAAAACAGTTTCATGTTTTTCTAAACATCTGAAACGTGTAACAGAAAAGAATATTTGCTGTTCATAGTCAACATGTCTCTCAGTGGGATGTGGCCTGTTAAGTGACACCTTTGGCACAAAATGTTTATTTTACTCATTTATGTGAGCTGTTTCTATGATGACTGAGGGAGGAATAGGAAAGGCTGCTGTAGAACAAGATCCTCTGACTCACCTGTGCTTGCCTGAGATGATAACAGGGGTACAAAGGCCCAGTATTCCATTTACACCTTTTGTCCAAGACAGGGCAGTTTTATGCAAATTTTTATGCATATATATACACACATAGATAGACAATAGGTATCACATGGTAGCAGGTATTTGTGAGCATTAGTACTGAACTAGATACCACCATAAACAAAATTCACATTCAGGAAGCCAAGATTTTGGAAAAAGTAGCCCAGACATCTTACTTTGGAATACACTAAGTCCAATCTTATCTGAGAATTATCTAATAAATATTACCTTCCATTATATTTTTTTTTCCAAGTGGAAATTTAATATAACAGATTCAAACTAGAAACCAGTGGCTAGAAATAAGTACTCAAAAATTACTGTACAATGTATGATATAATTAAAAATCAAATGAATTATCACTTCTAAAGTCTTTTTTTTTACTAGCTAGCTCATGAGTAGAAATTTTTATGCAGACAGATTTTAAAAATAAACTGAGAATAACTTTAGATATTGTTCCCTTTTGAAATTACTCCTACTAGAATATATTGAAGTATAATGAGATTATGATGGATACCTCATTCAGCAAGTATCTGAATTCAGAAACCAAAGAGGCCCTTTCTAATGTCATATAGGACAGTTACAGCAATATCCAACATAGATGTTGAATTATCCTCGTTTGGTTTCAGTTCAGAGTTGTCACATTTAATTTACAAAAGTCTGCTGTGTTATGTCACACTTTTTTCTTAAAATTCTGACAAATCATGAAAGGGGCTGTACAACTTGCATGATCACCTCCTACTCCATTCTTTCTGACAAACAGATGTTCCTGTTAACTGCAGTAGATCATATTCTTAAGGTTTCACATTTGCCTGTCAGTGGAAGAAGGTCAAGTTATCCCAAAACTATGTCAAACAACATTGCAGTCAATACACTCAGTTCGTATTTTACGCTTGTTTGTGTTGCATCTGTGCTGCAGTGGAAGCATGTCACAGACATACTCATAAAGCAAAGAACTTGAAAATACACCATGAACAAACTTAACTTTCTTAATTTTCTCTAATGCCCTCTGCAGTATTGCTCTCCTTGTCTTAGGCAAGAGAACAGAGTAGTTAAACAGGCACCATATAACGTAATGAATTCTTAATCTAACAATAAATTACTTGCACTTAACGTTGAATCAGTTGAGTGAGGACTGAAAAATAGAAACTGAAGTGCAACAAAGGTTCTATATTCCATAAAACGATTGAAATGCTAAGTATTATGCCTTTGTGCAACAAAGATTTTAGATAGGGGCAGGTGGGGAAAAACACATTAAAACAGTACACAGGTTGTTACTCCATATGCCTTTGCAGGACTATAATAAATGTTTTTAATCTATGAAACATCTGGGACTAAAAATCCACTTTGTACCATTTTCTTAAAAAAGGATGGAATTGTTTTAAAGTATATAGCATAGCTTCTATAACATAAATCTGCACAAAACTAACACCACAGGTCTATTCTTTAGGCTTTTTCTAAGAGTACAAAATATGCAGAATCCTACCAGGCCATATTGCCATGGGCTGTGTTGTCAAGGTGACAGAGTAGCTCCAGGGTTTGAGTGTTGCTTGATGAATCATCAGGGGATTCATGACTGCCTGATTCCAATTCCTTAGGCATCCTCCAAACAGCAGCACATGTCATGACTTTATTGTCTGAAGCTAAGGAATAGAGAATAATGTCAACAGATCATTGTATTGGAGATGTATTTTATATACAGTGCATCATCATCTACACAAATCTATAAAAGCAATGTATATCTACTGTTTAAAATACTTAAAAGCACGATACCAAGACGAATTCAAAACAAGCAGAATGTGGATACAGATACAGACCTCAAGTTACCAGTCAAATTGTTACAAAACTCATAGTTAGCACATATTTAATGCACCTCTACCAGTTTAAAGACAAAACTCAAGTGCTCATAATATCATAACTCTTTAGGATGGAAGTTTTCCAAGCTTCATTCCTCATAGTGATGTTTCTGGAAATGACCTACAAGTTAAACAAGAAGGATTTCAACATCATTTTAATGTTTCTCTTATGGGCCATCTTCAGTTGAATTTGTTTGAAAGTTTACTGCAAAATTAAGTTTTCCATGTAAGTACACTTCTCTAATTTTAGCAAATAAAAACAGCTTCTAAAAGACTGAATTTACATGAATATAGCAAAATATTACAATGTTTAATGAACAAGCCAACTATAGATTGATAAGAAAATACCATATGGTCTATGCACATATGGCATTGCCCATGACCAATATAGCAATTTGTAGCAGTGTAGAATGGGAGGAGACCAGAGCAGCACTGTGTATGTTCATGTGGTTCCAGCCACTGGTCCAGGTTTCATAGCTGAATACATCAGTATTATCTACTACAGCAGTAAAAGAAACCCACTACAGCTACGTTAAGCAAAAGCAGGGAATGTGACTCACTGCTGGAGGATTTGTTAAACAAGAAGTCCAGAGGTTAAGCAGCAATGAATGACATGTTTTCTGTTCTGAGGTCATTTTGCATGCCTCTTTCTCAACATTTCTGTCTCCAAGTACATTGTAGCTGATTTTCATGCAGAATGGATGATTACAGAGCCATGAGCAGACATGACCAACTTACATCAGTGGAAAGGAAAACAGGCATAATTGTCATGAGAGTGTTTACAGGGAGGATAGTGACTGTGAAAAAGGTCTTAAAACTACATTAAAAAAAAAAAAAAAAAGGTCTCTATTATAAAGGCTGCCCATCTGGATCTTCTAAATGCAAAAAAAGGCACCAAAAAAAAAGCAGAATAGTATAAAAAACAATAGATATGTAATAAATAAGCCCCTAAGGCAAGAATGCAACTGCATTTAAAAATAGTCATTATGAAATAAAAACCATGGGTAAAACGTCACTTCTGTGAAAGAGGGGTAGGAGGAGGACTTGAAATTCAAGCACAGAATTCAGAACATCCAAGCATTGTGTACTAAATATATGCATGATGCATATAAATGTTCTACAGGAATTTGACATATCCCATTTGAATACTGCATCAGAAGACAATACATAAAGATGATGGATAATCTCTCACTTATTAACTCTTGAAATTCAACTTTTACTAATTGTAGTGCATGCTAATTGAACAGCTATTTCCAAATCACTTAAGGCAAATCCTGTACTCTAAATCTATGGGCCACTGAACAAAGATGAGGAAGCAGCAGCATGTCCCTGTCTTTCTTTGGCAAAGGGCACATCAACACACAGCATTCATTGTATGCCATACAAATAATAAATAACCTAAAGCCAAATGTCCAATGTTGTTCAAGGTGGTCAGATTTATCAAATGTTTCACTTCAATACTCAGTATGTGACAGAATATTAGAGAACACCACAGAGAAGTTTCTAGCCATTTGTAATTACTGAAAAGTCTCTGCCATGCATATGAAGCATTAGCTCTTCCACTATCACAAAGATCTAGAGAGACTACAAAAGCAAATCACGAAGAACTATATGTTTCTCAAGCCATCTCAGCACTGTAAGTCTTAAGATAGCCTCAAAATGACAATTTAACTTCTTTCAAAATGCTCCAAGTTTAATTCTGGTGGTTTACCCCCACAAATAACTTTTAAAATAAGGTTCAGTTTCTTTCTAAGATTGAAAATGCTAAAAAAACTAAACAAAAGTGGGTTTGAAGATTGAGGGACGCCAAAGAAAAAAAAATATATACACCTACTTGAAAAAAATATACCCTCCTAAAACTTGATGTGAGCCAGGCTCTTTTAACACTTGGGCGTTTTGAAAATCATCAAAAGACATCAATGCAGTAAACGTGCTCGAATTGTTAACATGCACAGAAATTTTACATGGATTTTAATATTTGTTTTCAAATTCTTACTACAGATGCTGCTAAGGAGCAAGACTGAAAGACACCTTGATATTTCAGGCAAAAGATCTGGTTGACCGGTGAAAACAAGTTTATCAGATTTCCACATTTTTCAGACCTATCTAAGGTACTCCTTGAAGCTCAGCATACAGTGTCCTCTCTAGAGAGCTGTTCAGGTGCTCCAATGATATGATGTGTATCAGATGGCATTTGATCTTCCAGAATGCAAGAGAAGCTTATCATTTTCAAATGTAACTTGACCACTGTAGACTTCTGTAGACTTCTAGCTGTCGTAATGTAGTATGTTAGGCAATGGGGTTTTTTTTAATATTAAATTTTTATCATTAAAATCCTCTCAGTTTTGTGCTCTTATCTTTAAAATACAATTCTAAGATTAAGGATATGTAGCAAGCTTATTAGCAATCAGCAAGCTGACATTTATTCTTTCTCAAACAGTAACAGTTGAATTTGCTATTATTTTTTTCTGTCCATATTTACAGAATTAGAGTTGTAAAAAAAAAAAAAAAAACTATTTTTAATTTACTTTAAGAAAGGCTGAGGTAGTTGTCACTTCTTTTCACTAAAAATTAAAAAAAATAGCTTCCTTCTCATTACTACGTTGATTATATTTTCATATTTACTAAAAGTTTCTTCCCACATTACCATTGAACACACATAAAATAAGTTCTCCAGCTCCACTACCTTTCATAACGTAATAGATATGCCTTTAAAGAACCGGTAGGAAGAACTGTAGGAAGGTCTGAAGGTTGGTCCAGAACTACACATGCACAATTTTACGCTATTCCATGCCTGTTTCAATTCATCAAGACTATCGCTGAGGGATAAAATGCACCATGTGTCAGAAAGGGACAACACTAAAAGCCAACATGCACAAACTCAATACTCAGCACAGGCATTATCCTCTGCTTGCATCTGGGTTTGAAAGTGCTCATGGAAAAACGATAGACTGCCTTCCAGATGCTGAATGACCATCCATCATGAAAAACTGTATCTGCATACCAAATCTTCAGATTCTGATTTTAAACTTTGGACAAATTCTAAAGTTAGATACATGGCTAAAACCTGTAGAGCAGAAGCTATATCCAAAGAGCACTGTGAATATCTCCTTGCACTTTTTATACACTTATCCACAGTTTCGACACTTTACTAATTCCCAGTGTGTGAAGCCAAATGGAATTGCCATGGCCTTCCCCAGAAGTAATTTTTTATACGGTTGGCCTTAAGAAAGGCTTAATTTCCCTTTATATAAGGAACTTCTTTATACATATCTTTTTCTCCCCAGTAAAAGAGAGGGGCATATGCTAGTGCTGAGTTTAAGTGTCACACCGTTACAACATATGAAATGGAACTTTATTGCAGGTCACGATTCCTCTTGATTCCTCTTAAATCTAACAACAAAACTACAGGAATTCATAGACACAAGGTAACTCTCAGCGCATAGAAAACCAAGTCACACAATAAGATGCTTATGGCTGTATGACAAGCTCACTAGCAGCATTAGTGGAATTACCCATATAGCCTTATTTCCCAAATGATCATATTAAAATTGAAAAATACAGTATTACCAAGTAATTTCATCACAGTTGCCTACCTAGAATACTTATGGGCAACCAAAAACTCCAGATTTTCCTTCCTTTTACTATCTTCACATCACCCTACTGCACATATACATACAAAATGACAGTGTTTTCATCAACCACCTCTCATATTATTACTTCAGAATTTTAAGAGACCAAGGAAGAGTTTTATGTCTTCGTTGAAGCTATACACACAGTTGGAAACAACTTTTCCATCCTTACCTCATAGTGAAACCAGAATTTTTGTCACAGCACCAATGCAGAAGAGAATAGATAAGGTTAAGCCATTTTCTGTTGTATTATTATCACTGAGCATATTAAGAAATACTTTATTTGGTTTAGCTCAATGAATGAATTCACTACTGAATGTGTCTTGAGAACATAAAAGTTAGTTTCAGAGACAACAAGTGAAAGGTTGGCAAAGGGGAGTCCTGCTGTATTCCTAAAGCATTGTTCACATAAAACAATGCAGGAATGAGGCCATGTACTGTTATTGTGTCGCATTTGTTCCTCCTGATTCAAGAGAAATTCCTTGTTTAATTCAATGTGTATGTTCAATATACCTTTTGCTAAGCATGGCCAAAGATGGAGCTAGATCTACTATTCCAACTGCAACAACCCCCTGTTCAGCACTGTTTCCCCAAGTTCATCAATACTATCTCCTGGGCAGAGTATACAATCTGCTAGAGTGACTACGTAGTTTCATCTACCTGGTTGTGTTAAAATGATCCAGACTTACAAACAAGCAAACCAGAATTCAAGGAATAAGCAAATATGCCACATTTTGACTGTGCTGAGTTAGGAAGCAACTACACACGATGCTGACAGCAATGAGGGTGCAGTAACCAATCACAGGAAACTTTGATGAGTTCAGTTTCAACTTAATAGAGACAACCACGGGCATGGAGCAGGAAGCTGCCTTTAGATGCCTACTTTACAAGTTGAGCAAGTGAGAAAACTCTCTGCATGCAGTGTGTGCAATTTGTAAAGGGTCACAACTTGGTCAAATCGATACCAATTTTCACTGCAGCACTCAGACCTTCGCAATGAGTGTTATTTCCATGACAATTTTCAGCTTTCAAACACAGGAAAAAAAAGTAAAAGTTGTAGACAGGTGAAGCATCTCGTTTATCTTTCTCCAAAGGCTGCTGCCCTTGGAGAGTTGCTCCAACTTAAAGTTATAGCCTCTGAGAAAGAAATAAGGTTGGGGGGAGGGAGGGAATATATATATTTTTATCTGCCTGAAAGGAAAACATAACAGGAAGTTATTAATGAGACTCTGAAAGAGACATATATATAACATTAAATACAAGTACTTGTTACTCCTTTATAGAGTTATATCTCACACTGCTGCTGGAACATAGGAGCCAGCAGACATAATCATTTTATGGCTAAATGCAAAAAAGAAAAATGTGAATATAAGAACATAGATTGCTGATTACAGATGCGATACAGATGCTCAGGACACTGAAAGTCATTCCTGCCCTTGTGAAAAATTACAATTTTTATGAATTTGCAGATCTTCAAGCTAGGTGGGATTTTCTATGCACTTCACACAACCCTTGATTTTGCTTCAGCAATTCCTACAGATGAAGGCTTCCATAATGAAAGAAGCAAGCTCTGTCACATCTCTAGATTTAGCAAAAATCTAAAATTTTAAGTCAGTCAGAATTATTATAAAGATCCCTTCAGAGAATGTCACAGACTGAAAAACTACAAAGAACTGAATTGAACATCTGGTGTCATAAAAATCTGTTTATAGAGACATCTTGAAAGACACGGTTTATTCTATTTCACAAATAACAGCTTTAAAAAGGACTTAACATGCAATCCCAGTAAACAGAATAAGAAACCGATTGATATCTAGAGGAACAAAATAAATCAGAATAGATGCACAAGAAAAATGCAATCTAGTTTGTCACTGACACTAAGCGTTCTCACTCGGACATCTATTTGGTATGCGAAAAAAAAAAAGCCATATATGTTATGTTGGAGCTCCAAGTGGTCTTCCCATTGAGAAGAGCCCAGTAATTTGTTTCTTACAATGAATTCATTTACCAAATTCTCCATTTCCAAACATGTTTTGCACAGGAAGTTAGAGAAAGAAGCCTACTCAAAACCTTGATGGTCTGAGCTTTAACAACAACAGAAAATCCACCAAAAAACACACCTAATCAAACAAAACACCGAGCCAAAAAAAAACCCAAATCTGAAACTTAATGGAAGATGTTTCCATCAGTAAAATGTTACTAAAAGATATAGGAAAACTAAAACAAAATAAAATGAAAATTTAATTTAAAACCCAAATCCTCATGAGAAGTGCATCTATTAATGAATAGTCTGCAGTTCCAGCAAAGAAGAGGTCTGAGTACATGCAGAAATGCATCAGCTGTTTGCCTTCCTCTTTCAGGTATAGATTGAGGCACACCCAGAATTTGATAAAAGTCAGTAAGTTTATCCATCTTCTGCCTGCTATCAGTTCACCCACTGCAGTAATTTCTCCAAAAGTGCAGTAACTTTTACAGGCAGTAAATACAGATGCCGAAAAAAAAAAAAAAGGGGAGTGATTAAAAACAATACTAACCTTTATTATCTGATAACAAAGTTTAAAATGGAATTTTAATAAGTTAACTCCTTTCTTAAGCAAAATGTTGCCATGATACAAAGGGAAAAGTGTAAGAATAGAGAGTTAAATGGGAATATAAAAAATACTACCCACCCCTCCCACTCCATATCCAACAGACTAAAGTAGATTTTGATCCCAGTTAATGCCAGGTCCACATCAGCCAACAATACAGTTCACTGCTGTTAAGTCATCTACCTTTCATTCCTCTGGCACCACTTGCTGAATAAAACCCACCGTGCCACTGAAGTGTGCTCTGACAGACAACTGCAGTCTTGACCTGTCAGAAGCTTATAGCAGTCACCCAAAGCAGATGCAATCCAGCTCTGCTCAGTCCTCCCTAATTACATCCTGTTTCAAAGCATTTTAATATTTGTGTTCAGTCATTCTTTATGATCTTTCTTAACTAAACACCTATGATAAATCATCCTTGATTGTTTGAGATTATTTTTCTCCCAAAACTCAAACTGGTTATTTCTAGTCTCCTGTTCTCTTTTTGAATAATTTCAAAAATACATTTTGTATGTTAATAATATAGTATTTTAAAATTCATTTTGTAGAATCAATATCCATACTCATCAGATGGTAGTATCTATAGGAATAATGTTTCCATTTTAGTTTCTGCTGTCATTCTACTTCATTCCCCTGTGTTTAACCTTGAAACCCAAATGACAATGCTTCCTACATTAGTGCCTGCAGACATTCACACTGGAGCTGGAGGAGCTGAAGTATCAGTGCCTGACAGGGTTTGCTCTTTGATCAGCTCAGGTGGTGCAAAGCCAGCTGGCTGCAGTTATCCTGTTGCCCAGGGAACAACAACTGAAGTGTATACTTCCTAATCTGCACAGGAGGCCCTTCTGCAGCATTGCCACAGCAGCTCTTGCTGTGCAAGGCTGAAGTGGTGAAGCTTGCTATAGCTACAGCCCAGCTGGTGCCCATTAATGCTCTCGGTATGACAGGAACAAGCAGCTAGTGTTCAGAAACCTCCTTCTTTCCACTGACAGAGTTATCACTCTTCCTTATTAATCAGTGTAAACATCCTTTCCCTAGTTTAATAAAATGAAGAAATAAACCCCAAATGAGTCACATTTGCATCTTAAAAAAAAAAAAAAAAACAACAAACCAACCTTGTAGACTTTTTAGTCAATTAATATAAATTGTATTCTACCTATTTGACAACATGTCCTTTCACAGGCAAAACAAGATGTGGGGGAAACAATTCACCATTCTTTTTCTGGGTTAAGAATTCCATCTTTTGTACTAAAAGCCTGTGTAATCTTTCATTTTACATTTTTCTGAAATACATGGGATGAGATATATGTAGGAACAAAGAGTTGTAGGCAGGGTAATTTTTCTTTCCATCACATAGATGCACCTATTAGCTATTAAAACACAGTCCTTGATTTTTGGCAAGTATAAGCATGGAAACAGGACAGAAACGTAGGATCCAGAATGAACTGCTGTGGAGCCAAAATAGAAATAATAGCAGAGAAAAAGTAACATGCAACAGTCCAGACATATACATACATAGGACATATTCTATATTTTAGCTGTTGTCTCACTGCTCCAACCTTTGTGAGGCACTGCACAAAGAGCTGCCCTTCCTGTTACCAATGCAGATGATGGGCGACCATAAGTTCACATTTACAGCACACCAATACAACACAGATACAGTTTAGGTCTCTAGACAACAGGCTCCCACGTTTGCATTGTATATACAGATGTTTAAGTAGATTTTAAAAACCTCATATGCCAGACAGTACTGCAGACAGAATGATTGTGCAAAGGCGTGGGGCATGACATGGAGAGACAGGTAAACCCATTTTGTTGTATGACAAAGGGAGACAACCCACAGAAAGCAGGCACTCAGCACACTGAAAAATTGGAGAAGGTATAAATTGCACTTTTTTTATAGTCCAATGTTTCTTATGTTATCCTGAGGATATTTGAGACAACGTTCCAGCTTATACCTCTTCTGGGGGACATGCTCTGCAGATATACATCTATTTGAAGGAACTCAAAATTTACTGACTGCATTTCTGGAACTCTGCCATATGGCGACAGCCGAAATGACGAACTACAACCATTGCTATATTGATGAGGTGAACTTTGCTCTTCAGGCAGAACCAGGCTGCAACACTAAAAGCTGCTCAGCAGCACAAACAGGCATGCTTGCTTTCTGACAGTTCATGTGACTAGATCTCATAAGTCACAACAAGGACTTATGGCTTGTTTGATACCTAGAGATATATACCTGAAGTATTTTAATAGAATAGAAAAGAATAGACAAAACATAACAGTGGGAGCAAGGTATCAGCTTGTAACATACAAGAAGAAAGGTATCAGCTGGCCATGTAAAAACCATTGTGAGCTTTAACCCTGTGTTGAGGAGAGATGCACAATACAACAATAGAAGTTAATGAATTATATTTACATGTTGGCTTTCATCATCGCTAAGAATAGTGAAGCTGATAACCATTATCAATGTTGATACTTTCACATAAACAAGAAAGGGTAAAAAGAAAGCAGGAGTCTCATAGAGACACTCACTTTCATCACCAAAGCAGTCACAGTAGTTGTCAGTTAAGTCAGGCTAGATGACAGCAATATAATAAGGTTCCCGCTTAATGTTTCGTGAGATATGAAAACACCATGCTCCTTAACAAGTAAATGGGAACTGCAAACTACTTATCCTCAAATCAAATTAGGTGCCTTACTAGATAGTTGCATATCTAGTATGGGAGTATTCCCATTCTCCACTGGAGTTCTGAAACAAATATAATGATTGACCGGTTTAGAGAAATCTACTTCAAGCAGGACAAATGTCACTATATTGGACACGAGCAGTTCACATGGCTGCCTCAAGCTTGCTGGACCAAGTTCTAACTGCTAGCTTGATTTGAAAAGGTAAGGTCATTATCCCTACAACAGCATTTTGGTGTCTCCATAGCTTTTCTCAACAGAAACCCAGATGTGTGGCCACTATCAACAGAAACTGCCTTCCAGCACAAACTGTGTTCCAGCAAAAGCTTATGATTCAGAGCTTAGATCTCAGAGTCATAACCTGCTTACAACTTTAAGATAATATAAAGTTAGCTATTCAAATTGGCCAGACATGCTTGCACATTAAGCACAAGTAATTAATGGAAGAAAATAATTATAAAACAACTAGTAGCTAAGTAAAGCATAACTTGATTTTCTGTTCACAAAGACAGTTACAAAAGCTACAAAACAGAAGCTAATCTCACCGATCAAAAAAAAAAAGTTCAGAGCCCCGATCCCAGTGTTTTCACCTCCTCCCCTCCCTGAACAGCTCAGGGGGGTGGGGTATGGGGATTTCAGACAGTCTATTCCTGATGGCTTCTGCTGTTTGTCTCTCCTCAAGGCAAGTGGGCTCTGCACCAGTCCTCTCTGCACCTCTGTGGGCTATCTCACACACACGGCAGCCCTGCACGAGCTGCTCTGATGCACATTCATCCCAAAAGCTGCAGCTTCTCTCTGCCTCTCGTGTGGGTCTGCTCTGCAGTGCTCTCTGGCTCTCTGGCATGTCCTGTGCCATGGCCACATCCTCACACAGTCTCTCACCCATCTGGGCACACTCACTCAGAGCTGCTGGTGGCTCTCAGTCCTGCTATTGCTCTCCATGGGTTGCAGGGGTACAGCCTGCGTTCTCACCACGCGTTGCAGAGGGGTCTCTTGTCTGGTGCTCCTCCTTCCTTCCTCCTTCTCTGACTGTGGAGTCCACGTGGTTGCCTCCATCTCAGATCACTCTTACACCTCCTGCCTAGCACTTAAAACTCCCGTCCCTAAATAGTGATGGCAGAGGCGCCAGATTGGCCCAGCCAGGCCGGAGATGGGTCTGAACCCAGGAGCGAGTCCAAAAACTCTTTACTGGGTCTTCACTGCAACCTGTTCCCCCTGTTACCAAGCAAAACCAGCTCCTTGCTAAACCATGACAATTAGATAGACCATCACCATCAGGTCAAGGAACGTGATCCTTCCCTTCTACTCAGTCCTGAGTAGATCATGTATGGAGTACTGTATCCAGTGCTGGGCTACCCAGGGCAAAAGAAACATTGATATACTGGAGCAAGTGCAGGTAAGGGCTACAGAGATGATGATGAGATTGGAAACTCAATAAGAGAAAGCACAGGATAAGTCTTATTAATATGAATGAATAATGGTTTCAGAAACTAAAGAAGACTGAATTAGTGACAGGGTAAGAGGCAATAAGCATAAATTGAGAAAAACTCCACTTAAGCATAAGAAAAAAAAAATGAAGCCCAGAAAATACTAGTCTGATATCATTGCTGATATCAGCATATCAGTAGATTGCATATCTGTTATCCACAGTGGAGAAGCACTGTTAGTCTACTAGATGGCACATGCACCCACAGCAGGCATCATAAAACTATGCTGAGCTGCAAAATAGTCTTCATAATGTCAAAAAAGGCACATAAACATGAACCTCAAGTTCTCATACTTCCTGTAGCTGTTACTCCAGTAGCTACAGTAGCAGAAATGTCTGCAATAGTTCTTAAGTTTTATGTCTAATGGTCAGAAATGTTGATGCTTGTTTGATGACACGCAAAGTCAGTATAATCAGTTTGCTTTCGAACACCACTCACATAAGAGAATTAAGATTGCAAACTATCACCTAAAAATTACAGAAGAGCCCTTGAATACTAAGTCTTCAAAACATTTAACATGTTTTCACATAAGTACTATACAGAGTAGAACAGACTGCAGATTCAGTGTTATCAGATGACTAGATCAAAGTCTAGGTTTGCTAACACTAAAAAAATATCTAGTCATAAAAATATCATAAATATCATTGCTACTCAAAAAATACCAATTAGCTACAGATTTAAGATACGGCTAGGACTTGAATTGTGATGCTGATGTATGTCACAAAAACTCTTTAGCATTCTCTTAAGAATCTACGAAGTAAGCGACTCTCCTTCAGCCTCTCCAGCTTTCCAAGAAAGACGGGAAAGATAGGGAAGCTAAAGCAGGCTCTCTGCACAGTTGAAAGGAGGACACAGAAAATGGAACACGAAAAAGTAGACACAAAATGTCCTAGCATCTACTAGAAGAAATTTACCCAGAATACTTGGCTTTCCTTGCATGATTTGGGAATAACCCTGAAGTCTAAGTATAAACCAGAGAAAAGCAAACTTCTAAGTTTCACTTATTCAACAAGCTAGTTAGACAACAATGTCTAAACACATACACATATATGGTCTTATAGTATCTGGAAATTGTTATTTACTGCGACAGTAGCATTGATGGGAGATGGCAGAATATCACATTTCCTTTATTACACTAGTTTAGTATTTGAAAATTTGAGTTAAAAAGCAATTTAAAATCAAAGAAGGAAACTATTTGACTTGTTCTAAGCTGGTGGGTTTTTTTTTTTAAAAAATTGGAGAGAGGAGAATTAAATCATCCAATGCTAAAGGATAGGGCAGCTTGACAATTCAACAACTCTCTTCTGGTGTTAGTTCTAATTCAGAAGCATTTCATTCACTGTCTGTATTTAGAAGCATTTTTTTCAGTATCATGACCGTCCTGTAATACTTCAGTTTTAGTCATTTTTCTCCTTCCTCTTCTTTCTGACATTTGCTCTATTTTGCTTTATAGCACAAATGTTACAGTTACCCTAATAATGGCTGTCAAATAAAGATTAAATCCTAAATCAAGGGATAACAAGCATCTGTTCAAGTTAATTATATTACATATGCTTCATAGTTTTCACACTTTTTCCCTATGTATCTGCTCTTACACACCGTCTGACACACTACTGCGCTTGACTCCTACAGTAGTCTTACATACAAGATGACAGCACCTCAGACTAAGATAATACAGCTACTACGTTACCTGTCATTTGGACTGAACTATCGTGTTCCTCTGTCTACAAACAGAGGCCTTCAAACTTGAACAACACAGAACAATTAAGCCATTCTCCACTTCTGTAGTGGTTTTCCATCATACGAATCATATGAATCAGACAGGCAATCATTTTACTAAAAGTTTATTGAAGTCGTAAAGGAAAACTACAAATTAGATATAGTAGCCAGAATGCCTAGAAGGACAACAGATAAAAGTACAAAGAACATTAAGAGAAGACCAGGAACATTTATTTCTTCCCTCAAACTATGAGAATAAACTTTCTTCCATATATCCTGCCACTACTACCAAGTAAAGCGCTGGGGAAGATTAAGAGATATATTCAACTTCTTTCCCCATTGTAATGATTGTAGAATATTACATGGCTGTATCAACGATTTCCCTACATGGAGTGTTCTCAGTACAGCAAAGGAAAGCGAAGTGAAGTCAGTGTCACCTGCTGTCTTCAATACCAAGCATTTGAGAGCATCACCAGTAGCACTATTTCCAACACCTTTACTGACAAATTTTCTCTGCAGGAAGTTTTTTTTTTAATACACAAGTTTACTGCGTGACAAGTGCAATGCACCAAGCAGCCATAACGCATATGAAGTATAGATTTTAAATGAAACTTCATTTTCCTTTTCGTCAAAATTAAATCCCAGTTTTGTGTTTATGTCTATCTTTGCTCTGGATCTACAAAATCAAGCTATTTGTACTGAGTCTTCATAACCAATGCACACCTATCTTGTTTGGAAAAAGAAAACAGAAAAGCAGTATGACATGCTGGCACCTGTGCCGGTCTGCACGGGTGAGGTTGCAGGTAACAGCCTTCTCCCTTCGCACTTCCTTTGCCCTCTGGTGGCTTTCTGCGTCCCTACACGTAATGGAAGTGCAGAACTCATTTTTGTCGGAGTTAAAGAACACATTTACACTGGGGAAACAAATTCGTTTCCACGAGTATTTCAATAGAGTTGCATAAGAAATTGATTTATTAAGAAAGGCAAGGCAAGCACAAAGGAAACCAGAAACACAGAAAATTGTTTATCAAGTATTTAATTTCAAAATGGTCTGGGGAAGGTTTTTTACCAACTTTGAGTGCTGCTTTTGTTAGTTACTCACTTTGCGGATAGAATCAATAGCTGTTGCAGTGGTAACAGAACCTGACTTTCAAAAAAAAAAAAAAACCCTCAGTATTGTTACACTTAATACAGATTTTGCTTTTAAACACAGTTTTTCCACCTCTTAGTAAGAGGAATTCATCTTGCTTTGTCTCACAAATTTAAAACAAGGATTTTTCTGAAAAGCCAAAATTAAAAATGGAAAAAACGTTTCACTGTGAGCTCCCCAAATAGAGGTATTAATCCCTGTAAGACTAGGAGTTGACACTTTCAGGTAATTCCATCCTGTGCCAAAGGAAAGAACAACTGAAAGATTCCAGGAAACTTGGTGTGGTCAAGAAAGTGACAGAGCTTCTCTGTACACAAAATTTAGTTAATGGGCGTAGATAAAAATAATGTGAGCCATGCTGACATGATGCTGCACTCAGAACTGGTAGTTACAACTCAGAAAAAAGCTCTTTGTGTCAAGACTGACAGTTGTCTCAACCTAATGTGCAGCAGTAGTCATGGACATCAAAGAAACATTGGGCATGCTTACAAAGGCACTGAGAAAACATTGAAAGGATTGTTTCACAGACCCATTAAATCTTGATACACCCATATCTCAAATGGAAAGTACTATTCTAGTATTTGCATTTAAAGAAGGGCATAGCAGCATTGGATCAAGGCAACGTAAATGAAGACAATACAACTGTATCATCAGATGTTCGACATGTTAGGACTATTTCATTTGGAAGGAGAACACCTTGAAAAGAACATGACTTAAGTATAAAGAAACAGAAAAGCAGTATCAAGGTAAAGAATTGCTATTCAGAGGCCAAATCTTGCCATCTTAGAACTGTCACTTACAAGGTAAGAAAAAAGAAAGAGTGGGGAATTTGGCAATGAGTAGCAGACTGAAAATTGATGTTTTAACTTTGTGTCCAAAGCCAGTCTCAACTGCTTCAAAAACAGGGACTAGAGACTGGTCTATAGTCCTGTCTATGCCATTCTATACAGAATCTCCTGTTGCTGCTGTAGGAATCACAATACTGGTACATATGAACCAATCAATGGTCTGATCAACAGCTGAACGAAAGTAAAATACCTTGTCCTATCACCTAGATCCACCCTACATCAAAAGTCGTTCAACATTAACCAACAAGAGATCCTCATGTTACCTCTTCCCTTTCCTCATCTCTGTACGTTTTCCACTAGAAACAATAGCTATGTCCAAGAAAATTTTTAATTCTGTACAGGCAAACGTTACCCTGATCATGAGGGTAACTAGGTTCTCTTTCCTCCTGATCAACTTTGGAGATAAATACAAACAATATCTCGGCAGCTCTTCCTCTTCTCCTCAATTCCCAAAGTAGAAATGGATGGGAAGTTGTACCAGGCTTGTTGATAATCAAGTCTTAAACAAATGCTATTTCAAAACAAGACAACTATAAGACGGAATGAAATATACAGGGATTAATTTGCGGTACTGAAGACATTATTACTTTTCCAAACAGTTGAAGTAATCTTAATGCATTCAGATAAACTTAATTAATCCCTTATTATAGAGGAGCACAAGATTGAGAATACAATCTGTGCACTGTAAACTGAAGATTTTTTATGGAAGAACGTACTGTATTTAAAATTCCTGTTTTTCTTGGCCATTGAAGCTAAGTAGCTGCTCAATAAAATTAAGAGTCTGACAATAGACTGAATAATAGCCCTTGCTTTATGAGCACACACATCCTGGGATGGCAGTTTCACTGGTCATCAGGACAAGATTTGGCTTGAAGGGGAAAAAGGTTGAAAGGAGATGTGTAAAAATTAAAATTTGGTTTGTTTGCTTTTATGAAGGGAATGGAAGAAAAAAACCCCATCCTTTCTTTCCTGTTATAACTGATTTTCAAATAGTTTGCATTTATAAATATACAAGATCTCCACTGACAGCTGGTTTAGATTTTAAACAGCTCTGCAATTGATGGATTGCAATTTTATTTCCCTCTTTTGGAAGGGATCTCTACTTTCATTAGCTACGAACAGGAATCAGAACAGATACAATAGCATATACTGATGCCATCAGTACAATAGATGCTTATTCACATAGCAAGTCTGCCTAAGAATTTGCAACAGTATGTAATAAATTTCCATTTCCATAAGCATGCAGGTATACTGCTCAAAGTACAATGAATTAAAACTGATCATATGGCTTGTCTACTTATTCTTTAAAAAGTCTCAAAATCGTTCAAGTGATTTGCTTCATATGTCTGTGAAAATAGGACATAAGAAAGATGCACCAAGGTTGAAAAAAATTCTTATTTGCACTACTGAATTTATCAAACTCCCAGGCCTTAGAGCATCAGAACTTATGCCTTCTTACAAACAAAGCAATTTTATTGTTTTTAAGCAACTTTATTTCACAAGTCAGAAAATGTAATTGAAAATCACTAATGCTTTTTGGTTGTTTAAACTGTTAAAATTGGGAGTAAAAGTTTGAAAAAATAGATCCTTGAAAACAAAACAAAAATGTTTCAAAGATTTTGTAAGTTGTTACAGTTATAGCAGAACAAGTATTACAAATGCAAGGTGGAGAAAGCTAGGAATAAATGTCCTAAGTCAAATGCTTGCTAAGATGTCTGTCCACTGCCACTGGAGGGTCATGTCACTACAACAGTAAGTGTACTTTCAGGTAAAGCATACAAGTTAAACTACTTAAATGCTCATTTTGTCTTCACCTCATGGTGCACTTCTGACAGCAGTTAAAGGTAATCAGTTTAAATATTTCAAAGCTGATTTTCCTGCTAATATTTTTCTTTATACAGTGTTTAAGCATTTCCTTCATGAACTACTATACAAAACACCAAAAGAACAAGTGACAAGTATACTTACTGATGTTTTTAAGATCTATTACTGTCAAGTTAAAAAAATCTATCAAAGACACACATTCACATCTTTCTTTTCAGTCTTGCATTTCCATGTGCAACTGTACATAAAATATCTTTCATTCCCTGTTCCTACAGGGATTTTTAGAAAGAAAACCCCAGCGGAAATAACCGATGAGTGTTTTTCTCCAAGCAGCGTGGGATAAAGCATTCTGGGAAAAACTGCTATCCTTCAAAATAGCTGTAATTTTTTAATTGTACTTGATGAGACTATATTTACACATTTCAAGGATGACAGAAGTACCAGACAGCACGTGAAACCAGCACCTTTGTTCAGGACTGCCTAGAGTCTCAGTATTAAGAAGAAAAGGATGTCAGATCCTTTTTTAAAAGAAGAACCAAACCAAAACAATTTCTCTTGAATTTCTGCTGAAGATCACTCGATGATGAAAAGTATGAGTGAAAGAATCAGAAGCAACTCCTAAAACAATTATTCAGTATATTCTCTATATATTATAGGTATTAAGATGTTGAATTATTCTTTCAATTAGTCAACGCATGAACATTTGTTAAACTCCAGATTACCTGGAACCTTTCAGTAAACTCAGAAATTACCATGTTTGCAAAGATCTGGCCCATAACTCAACTGGGAATTCGATACCTGAAAGCAACTATAAGAAAAAAGGTAACCTCTTTCAGAAGCAAAAGCTAGGATAAATTACACAATTACCATTGTCAAACACATATTTTGCCTCAATGAATGTATGTACCTAATACTCAGTAATTAAACATTCACTACGAATTGAGAGGTGTGAAGCTTCTCTTTAATTCATCAGCATTCTTTAAGCATCCCTGCACAATATCAAGCAATCTTAATCACAACACAACCACTCCATAACACCAGACACTGTATAAATGCTATAAAGAAAAGATAATTCTCTTCCCAAAGATCCTCCTCTCTAGAAGGCCCAACTTGACTCTAAAATTCTTTCTCTCTGTTTTGTGAAATAAGTTGCACAACAGAACTATTATACCATTGAGATTAGCAGAACAGAAATCCTTGACCATACCTTATTTTGTCACGTCTTCTGGCTAATTTTTGAAGCACCTGCATGTTTCCTTGCAGTGCCTTCTCCAAAACAATCTATGTATTTTCAAACAATCTGCAATGGAGAACCATAGCAGATACTTCCTTTTTGGCAACTCACTTAAGTCAGGTACAGTTCTCCAGTCCTGAGGTCAGCTAGCACACTTAGGCTCAAACTTCTCTCAAGGTAAGCTGAAACAAGACTGTCACCCTCCAACTACTCATGACATTCTTGGACTACTTCTGGGTATAATTGCCTGAAAGTGCAATTATAGGCTACACCAAAACTACTCACAGAGCATCCTAACAATAGGCCCTACTGCAAGTCAGTCCCTAGGTCACTGCTATGACCTTGGGTCATGGGTTTGTTTGGAGCTGTTTCTGCTAATGGGGAAAGAGCTGTAAAGATAGGTCCTGTAAGAAGTTGCTTGAAACTTTCCCCAGCTCTAAGTCAGACCAGCTGCTGGGGCTGAGACAATTGGGCACCTCCACAACCAGNAGCTGCTGGGGCTGAGACAATTGGGCATCTCCACAACCATTTTTTTAAGAAGAAGTCAGAAGAGGAAGGTTCTTCCTGTTCTTTTTTGCTGTTCAGGCTTCTTTTCCAGATGGTGGTGGTGGAAGGAGTTGGAGGAGAGAGAAGCAACCACATGGACCCCACGGTCAGCAAGGGAAGAGATGAGGAGGTGTGCTGGAGCTGAGACTTCTTTGCATCTTGTGAAGAGTACTGGTGAAGCTGAGATTTGTTGGCAGCTTGTAGAGGGCTCCACGCCAGGGGTAGTGACGTGCCCAGAGGAGGCCATGAATTTGTGGGAGGGCAGCATTGCAGCAGAAGGTGCCCAGAACACTGCCGGATGCAGGAGCTACACGCTGGAGGAGTTTGTGAGCAGAAGTTGTACTTGTTAGGAAGAATTCATGCTGGAGAGGTTCATTAAGGACTGTATCCCATGGGAGGGACTCCCATGGGATGTTGGAGCAGGGGAAGAATGCAAGTCCTCCTCTGCCTCTGAGAAGGATAAAGCAGCAGAAACCATCTGTGAGGGACTGACCATATCCCCCATTCCTTACTCTGCTGTGCCATTGAAAGCAGAATAGGTAGACAGATTGAGAGCAGCGAGATGAGCCTGGGAAGGGAGTATTGAGGGAAGGAGATCTTAAAGGGTTGTATTTTTTCTCATCATCCTGCTCTTTCTGCTTTTTGTTTTGTTCCTTGTAGGCAATAGAGTAAACTTTCCTTACTTTCCTCTCTAAGTAGTGGAGTCTGTTTTGCCCGAAACCGTAACTAGCAGTGAGCCCACCTTGCCCTTGTCTCAATCCACAATGTCCTTGGTTATCTTTTTTTCCTCCCGTTTCACTGGGGTCTCCACCATCCTAAGGAGAGTGAAGGTGGATGGGGGGCAGAGAGCAAGAGACTGTTGTAGTGCTGGCCAGGCCAAATCCGTGACACTCTCTTTAAGTTACTGGAATACATATATAACCTGCAAATACTAGTTGACTGTCCTAAGACTATTTACTTTGTGGGTTACAATTTCCAGCAAAAAAATCATCATTATAGCAAGACTGATGGCAAAAGAACCCAAAAGTAGCCAGCTGTCTGATACCAAAAACTGACTATGTATGTTTAGATTTCTTACAGTCAGCAGGTTTTATCCCTCACAAGCTATCAAGTAAGGGCCACTTTCTTCTTACATTCTTTTCAGTGTTGATACAGCTCACACACGCTTTCCACACCTGATTCCACCAACTGACAACATTAAAAGTAAATAATTCCAAATGTAAGACTTCAATGGTGTTGTTTTTTGTGGCCCATTACATCATAAACTATTTTTTAATTATATGAAGGTATTCTTATGGCTTTGAAAATACTCTTCCAATCCAATTCACAATTGCATAAACAATCAGCATAAACTTTTTACTTAGTTTGCCAGCACAGTTTGAAACAACAAAAAGAGAAGTTAAAGTCTCCAGACCACTGTTCACCTTATAGAAGCATCAAAACTCAAGGTTAAACTCAATAGTTTAAGAATCAACAAATTATTTCACTGATCATTTTATTAAATGGCATAGAAAGGAAGATGAATATCAGGACTCAGGCAAGCAGGGGGAGTTGCCACAGATGAAGAAGCCAAATGCAAAACAGAAACCACTGATCAAAAAACAGAACAGGTAGACATTAATAGATTTTTTTTCTATTGACACACACCAAACACTACAGAAAACACCTACAAAATGCTAGTATCTAAGAGCCATATCTTACCACTTTAACATCTCTACAGCTTTCCACAGAACTGATTGCCCAAAGGCTACATACCTTGTACCTTCTTGCTTTCTCACAAGTGGTTGCAGCCATAGGCTTGTCCTTCAAGTCATATATCTGTTATTTACTTATGAGATCTCTTTCGTTCTCCTTATTTCTCCAATCATACTATTTCATTTCTTCACTTCAGTGAGCATCTCCCTTATCAGAGCAGTTAGGAATACAATGGCATGGCCTGTGATTATGTTTTTCAGATGATATAGTCATTTACTTTTGCTCTCCCAAGCATACTCTTGACCTGAACACAACAGATAAGCCAAAGCAGCCGCTTAAAATCGCTTCTCCAAAACTCACCTTCAGAGTAATGGAGATAGGTACCTAGATCCAATTATAGGTTCAGCAGGAAAATTGTCTTTTACCCATGCAGAATTCTTAGTTTGGATGATTTCTCTATTTCCTCCCCCATATCTCCCCCACCACTTCATGTAAACCCAACAGTTTGTCTTACCCCTTGACTTCTCAAACAATTTTACCACGTCTTCCAATGATCTGTAGAACATCTACCAGAATGCAGCAACTACCCAAAGTAGCTAGCCGTTACAAAATATTAAAATCTAAAGAAAACACTAGTTTCTCACTGACATGCTAAACAGATTCGTCAGTATCTCAGAGCAACTCATACAGCTTTGTTCTAGCTTACAAGATATAACAAAAGGTATATTCAGGTTCTGAAAATAATACAGTAGAAACTATTAGATTAAGAGCTCTTCTTATGTTTATAAAAAATATTTTTAGAATGATAGTTTTCTCCAAATACATCATCATAAGCATTCACCCTCTTTACCACATATTCTGCTGTGCCAAGACCAGAGCCAAGTCATTCAGGAAGAAGCCATCCATTGCTGGCAAACTGGTACAGCTGCAAAACTCTACCAATGGCCTACAGAAAAATCCCTCTGCATTCCCTACTCTTTTAATGATCTAACTTACAAGGTAGATTTTAGCTCTTAAGAATTAGTCCACTTCTATTTTAACAGTATCCTAAAATGGCAGGTAAGAGAAGAAGAGGGATATAGGAGAGCAGATTAAAATGAAGTTCTATATGAAACCAAGCATTTGCCAGACACATGCACATACACTCCCAAAATATGCATAGAACCTGTACCTACAACTCCATATCCCCCTAACTGATAAATTTTTCAAGCACCTGATGATAGCATATTATGAAGTGGAGTGATGAAAAGGGCATCATTCAGAATTGATGTATTTCCATGTATGGCTCAACTCCATTGTAACCCAAGGATCCCACTTTTTTGAGCCAACACTAGAGCTGAGGCTTCCATCGCCTACTGTGCATTTAAAAATGGTAGTAGATATTCTGTCTGGGATACTTCTCCCTGCCTCAGAACACTATTAAAAGTCCATTTGAATAGCCTTCCTATTTCCTCTCCTGTTGCCCAGAACTTTGGCATAAGAGGCTGTATAGAGATCATATTCCAGCGGGGTGTAAGCCTCACAAAGATTTTCACTATTCTACTTCCCAAATTATTCTGCTCTAGCATGATCTAAGGTTTGGCATTTCACCTCATTATAATGAAAAAAAATTATCCTAGTGTAGGCTAGGATGCTCTTTTGAATAGTGAAGCAAGGCTTCTGTAAAATTTTAAGTAGTAACACAAATGTTAAATTATTTTCCCCTTAGCAGGTGAACAGGGCTCTTGGATGGCTACCAACTTCTTGCACATTTGAAGACTAATTTATCTTCATTTTTAAACTGCTTATTATAGTATTATTATTCTCATTACTTTATGTCATTATTTGGAGGGTACATACTTGACCCTCAACCGACCCCAACATTACTCTTTTTGGTTATTTAAAAGTGCATTTCTACTAAAATGATATAATCTCCTTAATTGTTTTGTTGGTTTTCTTATTTACTTTTAAATTTTAAAAATGTTTCTCGTAATATTTTAATTTAAGGAAAGTAAAAAAGAAAGAGTCAACTGACTACAGCTAGTCAGAATAGCAAAAAGGAAGGAAGGTGTAAAGTTCTTAGCATTGTTTTGACATGACTTCGTACTAAATACAACATCTTCCATTTTAATTCAGGGCCACTGTACAGCAAATCATTTGATTTCTGCTTTGCTGAACACAGCTTTAAGATATTAATAAAAATCAGAGGCAAATAAGTATGTATAAATTAACTGAAATGCAACTGTAGCACTCCAGCTTATTGACACTTTTATTATAATCATCCAAACCCTATTTACATTGTACTCTTTTTTTTTTTCAACAATTCATCCTTTTAGCTTTTTTCTTAATTCTAACCTGTATCATACTAAACTTTCCCGATCTCCTCTAACATCTAAAGCTAGAAGACTAGCAAGCTTATTTATTCCCTTAATTTTTACCTACTTTCAGGCTGTCAGCAACAACCTTACCCTGTAAATAAAAAAAAAAAAACAAAAACAAAAAACACACACAACACAAAATCCACTCCCTATTTTAATTCTGACGGGAAAAAAAGATGCATCCATGTCACAAAAGTAACAGTGCACAGGTTCATCCAGATACCTCAAGTATTAGTTTTATAAAGCCTTCTTCCTCTGTTCCTAAGATATTCAGATTTTAATCCTTCTTTTCCCTCTTATACCTACCTTCTTTCACATACTTCTGCATTTTTCTCCCTTCCGTTAGGGAATCTAAGATAAAATACTGCATACCTAATTCTTACAGTGCGCACAAGACCACATAGCTGCCAAACAGTTTTGAAAAAAAAGGTTACTTCCCAGTGTAATGACTGTCTGAAATAGGCAGCTCATGGAGTCAGGGATTTTTATCTATCTGAAACTGTGGATCTGAAAGACTCAATTATGTTTCTAAAACACAAAAACGCCACTAAGTTGACATCTCACTAAGCCGATAGCTCCCCCTCCACCACCATAAAGTATGTTAACAAATCCTACTTATTTATTAGAGATTAAAAATAAAATAAAATTTCAAAAAAATCAATCTTACAGAATGTTATCCATTACTAAATTGGTTTAAATGCTTAATCAACAAACATTTAATATTTTGTCATATTTGGGCTACATCTGGACTACAATTTGAATATGAAAATTTCAATTCCAGTGCATTTTTTAATGGCAAAGATGGCAAACAACAAAAAGTAGAAAAATGTCATCACCTCTGATGAATTCACTACATCTCCCAACTGCACAGCCCATCTATTAGCAATGCAAGTTACACAGCAATGGTCTTAAATTTCTAGCACACAATACCGCTGAACACATTACAAATGCGTAGTATAGTCAAGTACTCTGCCTCCATCATAGAAATGCATAGTATATGCAAGTATTATGCCTCCAGCATAGTAAAATTGTGATCTCTCCTGAAAGCTCCACAAGATTACACATAACCAGCAAGTCACCTTCCTGTAACATCAAGTAGTAATACTATAAAATTCTCTAAGTAATATATACCCATCACTGGTGGGAAGAGGGACCACTACAATTGAGACACAAACTCAGCAGAGTAAGTTCTCCATTGGCAACCATGCAATTTTTCTAAATCTGTACTGTTAATGTGTGTGCATGGAGAGTGGTGGAGAAATAGTTGCCCAATTTTGTCACTGTATTAACACGAAACAGCCTAGAAAATTAAGTTTCTGGTTAATATCTGAAGATATATTTGTTTAGTGCTACTGGAATCAGTATTATTTCAATTCATATGACCACCCAGAATGAAAAGACAAAAGGCTTTATTAATGACCTTATGTTGAAATTAGAAATCAAATTAGTAAATACTGATGCTAACAAGGAAAAAAATAATTTCCTGGGTTTTGACTTGATAAAAGGAAGATCTCTATTTCTTTTTACAACTACATATACAATGATACCTTAGTAAAACACCTTGAAAAAATTATTACAGAGCAGCACTTAAATTAACTTGATTCATTGTTTAAACATAGTTCCCAAAACGCACACTCAGCAAGGATTTATATTTCTCAGCAACTTCGAGAACAAGAAAGTTACTCAAGCCACCTTATTGTTTTTTATGGAAGTTACCTTTCTTGAAAGCCTGAGGATTTAAAGAGATTGTCAAATCAATGTGCCAGTCTATAGTAAATATTCAGACAAGTTTTATGTAAAAGGGCCGTAACTCTTATTTGACCTGCCTGAAAACGTCATAGAAGTCTAGCTACCATTATTCATGAGCACCTGACTTCACTCTTCAGTAGGTGTACTACTACTGCTAATAATCTACACTTGAAGTTCTGCTTCCTTATGCCTCTTTCCCATAAAGCTTTCACATATCCATGAAGCCGGGGAAAAAAACAAAACAAAACAAAAACACACCACACCGAAACAAACAAACAAAAAAACACCTGTAAATCCCCCGCAGAGTGACACAAGGAGATTGTTTCTGTGTTAACATCATTCCTTCTGACAGAAGTTTCTTACTTGTTTGATTCAGGGGAAAAACAACCTTGTAACTATGACTTCAGAGGCAGATGCTGTATATATATTAGGGGCAAAAAAGTCCCCCATACGTTCACATCTGTAAAATTTCACACCACCATGCTTACAAGTAGCTAAAATGTTTCCAGAAAGTTAATCAAGACTCAAAATATCTTTTCAAAGTCGGGACACAGTTACCACAGCTACCACTTTTTCAGTTCAACCATTATCATAAAAAAATGTTCTCTTCTGTTTGCATCTACTGCATCTTATTTTCATGAAGTAACGTAAGACTTCATTCATACCTTAGTTATGACGTCTATAAAAGAAAACTCAATTTATCTCCCAATTTAATAAAGGAAATTTCAGGTTTTTTCAGGAGTGCTTCACTCTATTCCATTTTCTTACTTCAATGAGCTATGAAATACAAAATGTATGATACCACTTTTTTCAATGTCACATTTCACCGCTTATTTAAGCAAGTTCAAAAAATAGCTATAATAGACACACATCCCACTTCTTCAATCTTCCAGTTCCAACAACAGTCCCCAAAGTACTGTGCTCAGACATAAGAGATGGTCACTATACCTACAGTTCCTGACAGCATGATCTCATTTGACTGGTACTTCAATGAAGAAAATAGTTAAGAGCCTTCTTAAAATAAGAACTGCAATACATAAAAGCATTTTAAAGGTTTCAAATGCTTAATTTGGTTGCATTACTACTTGAAATAAGGTGTCTGATAAACTCAGTATTTCGTATTACTAGAACCCTATGCTGTGTGCTTTCTGTTCTGTATGTTGCTATTTAGAGCCATCAATAATCATTTAAGCACCAGATCTCATCTTCCGCAGAAAGTTTAGGCTAAATGAAGATTGTATGAAGTACAAACAATAAAGCTTAATGTTTAGAAACCAGATAAAGTAAACTAAATCCAGAACACAAAGCAGCTAGAATAGAAAGCATGCGTAAGAATTAATAGGTCAAATAATGGGAATCAGAAAACTCACACAAATTTAAAGTGTTCTGATAGAAACACAGTTCCAGCAATCTCAGTAAACTCTCTCCCAAAGAGGATTTTCCATATGCATATTGCTACAAAGAATTGCTATAACATGCTATAAAGAATAAAAATATAGGCTTTCTTGAGAGAAGAGTACAGAATATTTCAGTTTTGTTCTCATCATACTTTCTAGAATACTTGAGCTCAAAATCAGATACAAACTCAATACATTAAGTATTATTAAGTATTATATACATTAAGACTGGTTAACACTAAACGGTACTTTTCATACATGGACCTCATAAGGTATCTCATATCATCTTGCTGTTTAATTATGTCGGGAGAGAAAAAAAGTCTTCAAAATGTTTCACATTATTATTCTGGGGCACAAGATTCTTCAAGAGAAAAAAAGCGCAACCAATTCAGAAAGGCTAGAGAAAAACTTTGAAACTCATTTTGTTGTGGTGTGTGATTTCAGACAACTTTCTCAGATTGTCCTCTGAAATGAGGTAGAAAGTTACAGAGGTGACAGCAGAATTTCAGGCCTTATTATTGCTTTTCTCGTTTTCTCCATGTATCATTGGCAAGGCGAGGAAGTTACATCGAGATTCACTTTTATTTCAATCCAAAAGAACTAGGAGAACCCAGCAATTCTGGAAACTTCTCTCTAACACAAGTTTAGCAGCAAGACTTCTTATCTCTACAGCTATCCACAGATGCATGAAGCCTGAAACTCACTACCTTATTCTTACATGCTTCAACTGTATTTCTATCAAAGAATGGATTCATATTTACTGGAAGAAACAATATTTACTCCACTGATGGCATGGATTCCTTTCATGTTGGAGAGAAAAAGTACTCCCTTCAAGTGATCAAAGTGGATTTTTCAAGCCTTATGATAGAAAAGCTTCACTCCTGTCTCACCTAGGAAATGCAGAAATTGGTAATCTCAATAGCTGTTCGCTTAGCATTAGGCTACAAGGGAGCATTCCTACTGTTCCTGATTAGATATTTAGATAAGAATTTGTAGTTGTCTGTGGACATAAATGAATTTAAGATGACAAATAACATTGTATACAAACTTCACCAGCAATTTTAAATAGAGCTTGATGCTTACGTGATGTTGCTCTGGAAGACATTTACTTTCCACTTTCAAAAACAAACATACAAAATACCAAAAAGAATGACACTTAAAATAACAGGAATATATTTTATTTTCCATGCTTTCCAATAATCAAACAAGCAATACTTTTACTTTGCTGCTTTCCTTGACACAAATGCAAAAGTAGAACTCAAACCAAGATGGCCTAAGGACATGACACAAGTAAGATACAGGTAAAGGTATAAAAGATTTTTTGAAAAAATTCCTGTATTGATAATTCCAATTTAAAGTGTTTACACATAACTAGACATTCAATCTTTGCCTATTCACAACAATCAAAACACTTAAACAAGTTTAACATGGTTAGAAAGGACTTACTTTTATTGTAGCAGGTTGCTAGTACACCTTTATCTGCAGGACTGGTACTAATATGCCAAATTTCCCCCACTTGATGAAGGAGAACGTTTTTGTTTATAATGTTATTCTCATCATCAAAATCTATGATGTGAATCTGCAAATACAATAAAAGAGAACATTAGGGTTTCAAATGTTTTCCTGTGGGTGTTAATTACACACAATGACTGCACAGAACAATTTAGTGAGAATTTTATAAGCAATATCTAATTAATTGTTATACTATTTAGTGTATCACTGATTTCATGCAAGATATACTTTTCAAGAAAAACACAAGCCATTTCCCCATTTTTAGGAAATATCGCAGTTATCTTTCTCAATTTTGCAACTTATAAATTGAAGGTGATTTTTCATTTTATGGCTAATAGTAAATAAGCTACTCATACTGCAATTCAACACTTCTTGGAGCAATAAACAGAAATAACGTTACAATCTGTAGTCTAAATGCCTGCACCAATTCTGTATGCAAATCATCAGATTCAGAAATCCTACAATAAAAGAAGGGGAGAGGGCAAAAGGACTCTCTTTTGAAACAAATACCATAAACTCATTAGGACAATTCTTGAGAGTTTGCTTCAGCAATCACGTATCTGTATCAATACACAAATCTGTAATATTTCTTATACTACATGGAAAAATAAAACTTTGAACACCGAAAGATCAAGAAAAATAACATTTAAATACTTAGATAAGTTTTTTTAAGACATGCAGCTAGGTTTGCTCTTTGTGATTTTTATTTTTGTATTTTGAGTGGGTTTGTTTGGGGTTTTTCAACCAAGTCTATGTTACTCATTTTCCCCTCTCTATTTTCAATTATCTGTTTTTTCTATAGTTGCCTCAGAAACAGAGGAAAATGAGAATGATTCTAGCCTGGCACAATATACACAAGTAACTTTCCTCATGGACTACTTCCGCTATGCTCCACAATGAACAAATTCTTTTAGAGAACTGTTATCCTCATTAAAAATTAATCAGCAAAATCAGGTGAACAAGACAAGAAAAACAAACGACAATCTATCATAATGACTGAATTAACTCTACTGAATTAATTATTGAATCACTGCAACAATATTAGCTACTCAGTATTACAGAAAGTTTTAAGAAAATACATAAGCTACTAAACAGGTCTCAACTTAGTCTAAATTGGTAATACTACACTATTTCTTTAAATGGATGAGTTTACATGTTACCTTTTTCTTTCTTGTCCGAACTGTCATCAGTAACTTCTCATTCAAATATAATGCTGGACTCTCATCACCTGTATCGTTCTTCCATTTTCTTATCCACAGTAGATAAGCACTTCTGCAGTTGACTTGCAAGTTGTCCTTTCAGATTTCATTTGTTGCCTTGCCTAAACTTAGTAATCTACCCAGAAATCAGGACATTATCCATCTACCCAATAACTGTATATTCATTTTCCTGTCCAACGTAAAAGTGACCCTCCTGCTCTTCAAGTCTCAAAAGTAACATCATTTAGACTTACCTATAATTTCATTTCTGCTTTCTGTACATAGTCTCTCTGATCTATTCCCTGCCTCCTGATCCAAGAGCTCTTGCTTATTTCATCATTAAAGATCAGTTTAACCTCATTCTGTGTTTTATGTTAGGTTTTGTGCATGTTTGTTTGGGCTTTTTATGAATAAAAATTGAAAAAGCATTGTCTATTCAGGCTTCTATGCTGCTCTTATCAGATACATTTTTATGTTCTAAATAAACTAACAAACAGCTACTTTACAAGCACACAAATGGAGGTGAAGAATAGCAACATTTATGCAATTCTCAAGGTAAAATATTTTCAATAGACTCCTGGCAGGAAGAGTAACTCCTGTTGTTATTTTGGCACAGTGAAATACTAATAATTGGCTTTACCATAAAAGAGAAAAGGGTATCTCTTAAAAAAAAAAAAAAAAAAAAAAAAAGAAGAAGAAGAAAAGGGGGAGCAGGGGAGAAGGGGAAGGAAGGAAAGCTTCCTTTGGAATCCCTGGTGCCTCCTTAACCCAAGTTCCTGAAGGTGAACCACAAATTTAAATCTCATTTCCTACAGTTACACACTTTCTCTCCCCACACTAACCAGGTTAAGAGGGTCACTCAGCACATAAGCTAAGGGAGTGCTTTTTACCTCATCTGAAGCCCTTTGAAGTCACAGATAACCAATTTCTCCTCTGCCGTTATGTTTCTAATACAGCTGGCATCATGGATAGCTGGAAACTGCTGGAATACACAGTTAACCAATTAAAGGTCCAGACTGAAACTTTCAGAAAATACAAAATTTAATTCTTGGGCAAGGGTATGGTTTATACCTATCTAAGTTGAAAAAATACCTCTTTCACAGCTGTGCCAAACATACAGTCTTCATTCAACCCATACCCTGCTTTGTGCCATTATAATCATAATAGAATGGCAGGTGTTGGAAGGGACCTTTAGAGATCATCTAGTCCAACTCCTTTGCTTAAACAGGTCCGCCTTGATCAGGTCACTCTGGAACACGTCCAGGCAGATCTTGAAGACGTCCAGAGAAGGAGACTCCACAATCTCCCTGGGCAGCCTGTGCCAGGGCTGCATTACTCTCACAGTAAAGAGTTACGTAAGTGGAACTTTTTGTGTTCCAGCTTTGTCCATTACCTGTAGTCCTATCACAGGCCACTACAGAAAAGTATTGTCCCATCTTCTTGAGATATACCTTTTAAATACTTGTAAGTACTAATGAGGTTGCCCCTCAGTCTCCTCCAGACTAATCAGCTCCAGTTCCCACGGCCTTTCCTCATAAGGAAGATGCTCCAGTCTCCTGATCATTTTGGTGGCCCTGAGCTGGGTTCTCTCTCCAGAAGTCCTCTGACCCTCTTCAGCTGGGGAGCCCAGAAGTAGACACAAGACTTCAGATGAGGTCTCACCAGGGCAGAGGAGATGGGAAGAAGAACCTCCCTTGACCTGCTGGCCACACTCTTCTAGATGCATCCCAGGATGCCATTGGCCTTCTTGGCCATGGGGGCACATTGCTGGCTCATGGTTAGTTGATTATCAACCAGGACTCCCAGGTCTCTCTGCAGAGCTGCTATCCAGCAGTTCAACCCCCAGCCTGTACTGGTGCATGGGGTTTTTCCTCCACAGGTGCAGGACTCTGCACTTGTTCTTGTTGAACCTCATGAGGTTCCTCTCTGCTCAACTCTCAAGCCGGTCGAGATCCTGCTGAATGGCAGCACAGCCTTCTGAGGAATCAGCCAGTCCTCCCAGTTTGCTGTCATCAGCCAACTTGCTGAGGGTGCACTCTGCCCCTTCATCCAGGTCGTTGATGAAGGTGTTGAACAAGATTGCCCTCAGGACCGATCCCTGTGGAACCTCACTGACCACAGGCCTCCAACTTGATTCAGTGCCATTAATCACTACCCTCTGGGCTCTGTCATTCAGTCCGCTCTCCATTCACCTCACTGTCCAACTCATCCAACTCATGCCTGAGCTTTCTGATGAGGATGTTAAGAGAGAAAGTGTCAAAGGCCTTGCTGAAATCAAGGTAGATGACATCCACTGCTCTCACCTCATCTAGCCAGTCAGTTATGCATCCATAGAAGGCTATCAGGCTGGTAAAGCAGGGTTTGCCTCCCTTGGTGAATCTATGTTGACTACCCCTAATAACCTTCATGTGTATCAATACAGTATCCAGAATGACTCGTTCCATCACCAGGGATGGAGGTGAGGCTGACCAGCCTGTAGTTTCCCAGGTCATCCTCCTTGCCTTTTTTGAAGACTGGAATGACATTGGCCTTTCTCCAGTCCTTCGGCACCTCATCAGCCCTCCATGACTGTTCAAAAATGATGGAGAGTAACCTAGCAACATTAGTCAGCTTCCTCAGCACTCATGGGTGCATCCCGTCAAGTCACATAGACTTGTGGATGTCCAGCTTCCCCAACAGGTCTCTATGTGCATTCTCATCCACCAAGGGAAAGTCTTCCATTCTCCAGACTATTCCACTATCTTCCAGGGGCTGGGCAGTGAAGACTGAGGCAAAGAAGGCATTCAGAAGTTCCACCTACTCTCCATCCTCTTTCACCAGGGCACCCTCCTTGTTCATCAGCAGGTTCACGTTCTCTCTAATCTTCATTTTTGCTGCTGACGTATTTGAAAAAGCCCTTCTAGTTTTCCTTTACTTCCTTTGTTAAATTAAACTAATTGGAATTAAAACTTGCCAGGTTTAATTCCAAAGGGGCTTTGGCCTTCCTGGTTTTGTCCCTGAACACTCTGGCGATGTTCCTATATTCTTCCCATGAGATCAGGCCCTTTTTCACCTTACATAGATTTTTTTCTTCTCCTTATGTAGTTCTAGTAGTTCCTTTTTCATCCATGTAGGCCTCTTGCTTCCTTTCCCTGGCTTTCTAATTTGGGGACACACTGATCTTGGGCTTAGAGGAAGACTGAAGATTGACCATCTCTCTTGGGCACTTCTACCATCTAGAATCTTGTCCCACAAGATTCTTCCAAGCAGATCTTTGAAGACGCCAAAGTCAGCTCACCTAAAGTCCAGGGTTGCAACCCATCTTGGTGTCCTGCTTCTTCCACACAGGATCCTAAACTCCACCATCTCATGGTCACTGCAGCCAACCGAGGCTGCCTCCAACCTTCACATCTGTCGTGGTTTAGGCCCATCAGGGAACAAAAGACCACGATTAGCCTCAAGTACCGAAGACTTAAGGATTGCTAAAGGGCAGGGAGAGCTTAATTGCCGCTTAAGGTGCAGGACAAAACAGACCAGGCTGCTCGGCTTGGGGAAGAAAACAGAAAACAATTTAATACCAACTAAAACA